>JAPQNM010000016.1:2552095-2559595 GCA_029783475.1 Metacarcinus magister
GAGAAGTCATTAATCAGTCCGTCTTTCCACCTGTTGATCTGCACCGTAGTCGTACCATTAAGCCTTTCGCCAGGTAATCACCAGACCTAGGGGAAGGTTTAATGGTACGACCTTTAATCACTCATGGTTTTATTGCATTTATTATTATACAAGGTTTGTCTCCTTCCAGAATTGGGATGATCGTGTGTATGGATGATTGACTAAAGAGCAGATAAAAATGAAGAAAGGCAACTGTGAACCGTAGACTTTTTTCAAATTTTCCTTTATTTTCTTCTATCTTTTATTCATTCATTTTTTTACTCGTTATCATAAAAAAAAGAATAGTACGACATTTTTATAATTTTTTTTTCCCAGCAGACGTTTCATAGTTTTACAAGCGCCACCATCAGCATTATTATCATAGTTGTTGTTTTTGCTGTTGTTGTTGTTGTTGTTGTTGTTGTTGTTGTTGTTATTATTATTATTATAGTAAGATTTTCCACCACCACCACCACCTCCTCCTCCTCCTCCTCCTCCTCCTCCTCCTCCTCCTCCTCCTCCTCCTCCTCCTCCTCCTCCAAACACAAGCCGGTTTTTCATCACTTATGAATCTCGTCTTAGGAAAAAAAATTTTCCTTATGTGTTGTTATTTTAATTTTTTTGGGTTGCTATGATATGCTGCTCTGCTTTGTATTTCTATCTTTATTTAATTTTGGTTCCTTTTATCTTCTTCTTTTTCTTCTTCATCTTCATTTTTTCTTCTTCTTTTTTTTTTCTTCTTCTTCTTCTTCTTCTTCCTTTGCTTCTTTCATCATCATCATAATCATCACCACCACCACCACCACCACCACCACCACCACCACCACCACCACCACCACCACCACTACTACTAATACAATTATTACTTTTATCTCAAGTACTTCTTCTTCACGAGGCAGAAAATTATGTCTTCTTTGTTACATTCTTACTCTCGTTGCATTGCTATTTATTGCTTTTATATGTATTCTAATTCTCTTTGCATTGCTATTTATTGCTATTATATGCATGCACTTCATTTTTTTTTTGCTATAAATTTGTCTCCATCTGAATTTGTATAGAGGAAATAGGATCAGAATAAAATTGCACGATGGTTTAATTTACAGTGGAAGTTATATTCTCTTTATATTTTCTGTGGCTCGTTTCTTTTGACTCTATTTTCTTTCTCTCTTTCTTTTTATTAAATTATCAAGCTTGTTTGATATATATTTTTTTCTTTTTCTATCACCTATTTTTGTGTTCGCTATTATCATCACTTTTAATTGTACTTTCTTTTGCCTCTGCTTTATTATTTTCATATGCCATTCTCCTCCTCCTCCTCCTCCTCCTCCTTTACCTCAGACTTGTAGAGAATAGAAGTAGAGTAGCTACACAGGCAACCTGTAAGGCCCCCAGGGCTGTTGTTGCCGTTATCCTTTGTATTCCTTTGTATTCCTCCTCCTCCTCCTCCTCCTCCTCCTCCTCCTCCTCCTCCTCCTCCTCCTCTATGCCCTTGAGCCCTTGTGAAAGTACTACATAGTCTCCTTTCCCTCCATCTCTCCTAAACTCCCTCTCTCCCTCCCTTCTCTCCTTCCTCTCCCTCCCCTCTCCCTCTCTCCGTCTCTCCCACATCAACGTGAAAGTCCCTCCGTCATCCTATCACTCATTTTTCTCTCCCTTCTCCTTCTCTCTTTCTCTCCTTCCTGTTGGGCATCTAAGTTTACATTGTTTTTTTTATCATATTTATTTTTTCTTTATTGTTCTACTCTCAGCCACGCTTCATTTTTTTTATCCCCCCCCCTCTCTCTCTCTCTCTCTCTCTCTCTCTCTCTCTCTCTCTCTCTCTCTCTCTCTCTCTCTCTCTCTCTCTCTCTATGTCTCTCGTATGTCTGTCTGTATGTATATGTATATATATGTATGTATATATATATATATATATATATATATATATATATATATATATGTATGTGTGTTGTGTGTGTGTTTGTAGTGTGGTGTGTGTGTGTGTGTGTGTGTGTGTGTGTGTGTGTGTGTGTGTGTGTGTGTGTGTGTGTGTGTATGTGTATGTGTCTGTATATATATGTTTATATATATATATTTTTTTTTACTGTGTTATTGTTTTTAAAGCTGGTCATGGGTTTCTTCTTCTTCTTCTTCTTCTTCTTTCTTCTTCTCCTTCTTCTTCTTCTTCTTCTTCCTCGTCGTCCTCCTCCTCCTCCTCCTCCTTCTTGATAAACCCTCATCGGGGCCTTAATGATGATGTCAACAAGAATGACCTAATTTTCATACATAATTTGAACCGACAGGCTGTGTGTTTGCCCTACACACCCCCTTTGATGTGTGTGTGTGTGTGTGTGTGTGTGTGTGTGTGTGTGTGTGTGTGTGTGTGTGTGTGTGTGTGTGTGTGTGTGGGTGTGTGTATGCGTGCGTGTGCATGTATGTGTGTGTGTATGTGTGGGTGGGTATGTGTTTATTTTAGTGGTGACGTGTGTGTCTGTGTGTGTGTGTATCTAGCCTTTTTTTTTTTGTATATATCCTTTCTAGAAGTAGGCAAGTGTCTGTCTGTGTGTGTGTCTGTTTGTACTGTTTATTTATTTATTTATTTATTTAGGTGTCTGCCTGTCCGATCTGCCTATCTGTTTATCTGTTTGTCTTACTGTCTATATTCATTCATCATCTTGTTGATATTAAATAGTTTGCTTCTTAATTGAATGACTAACGTGGTCTCTCTCTCTCTCTCTCTCTCTCTCTCTCTCTCTCTCTCTCTCTCTCTCTCTCTCTCTCTCTCTCTCTCTCTCTCTCTCTCTTTTCTGAAGGCAGCGGGTGTGTGTGAGGGGGGGGGGAGGGGGAAGGCGATGCGTGTTTGAATGTAGATTAAATAGACTTATTATGGTTAATTATGTCAGCTGAGAGTGAGAAATTTGACGAGAGAGAGAGAGAGAGAGAGAGAGAGAGAGGAGAGAGAGAGAGAGAGAGAGGTGATGATAGTGGTGCATGTAAGTTGATGAAAAGAAGGTGGAGGAGGAAAAGGAAAAGGAAGAGGAAGAGGAAGAGGAAGAAGAGGGTTATGAATGAATTTTTGTGGCGTGAAGGGAGGAGGGAAGGGAAGAGAAGGATGGATGTGGACGGAAGACTCTGCAATAGCAGGAGGAGGAGGAGGAGGAGGAGGAGGAGGAGGAGGAGGAGGAGGAGGAGAGAAGAAGGAAACAACCCACTGTACCGCATTCCCTCCAGTTCCTCTTTTCCTCTCCTTCCCTCCTCCCTTCCTTCCACCCTCTTCCTTCCTCCCTCTTCTCCCTCCCTGCCTTGATTTGCATTCGAGGGCGTGTGGGTGAGTAGATGGTATGGTTAAACAGATGGTGGACGGGTGGGCGGCGTTGTGGGCTGGTAAGGAAGGTAGTGCCGTGGCAGGGGTGGGCGGAGAGGTGGTGGATGGTGGAAGGTAGGCGGGTGGGGTTAGGTGAGGGGTGGGAGGGTGTGTGGGTGGCCTGAGTAAGCACTGGACGGGCGTGTGGGGGCGTGGGCGTGTACCTGGACAAGCTAGGAAGGTGGACGGTCAATTAAAGGTGCAAGGATAGTGATAAGAATGATTACTTAGTGCAGAGGGAAAGTGGTTGGTGGAGTGGTGGGGTGTGTGGCTTGTGTAGTGGGTGAGAGTGGCCAGAAAGAGTGGTGGGGGGAGGTGTATGGGTATGGGTATAGTGAATGTGTGGGTATGTGTGGATAGCATCTTCTTATGTATGTGTGGAGTGAGCAGGAGAGGACATGGACACCAGCAGGGAGTAAATGATGGAGTGGATGGAGGAGGGAAGCATTAGGGTATGAAGGAGGTGGAGGAATGATGAGGGTGTGGAACAAAAAGTGGATAGATACAGGAATTATTTTGGGCGGTGAGTGGATATGTGGTATGAGAATATACTTAATCCAAAGGAGATGTGGATGTTGAATGAGGGAGGCTGGGAGTAATATGAATGTGAGACGTGTATGGACGGATAAGGATAGGTATTTAGAGGATGAGGTGAGGAGAAGGTTGAAATAAAAGGGAAATTTTGGGAAAGTCTGGAGTGTTAGAAGAGTGGAATAACAGGTAAGGGGGTGAGGTGGGTAGGGTGGATGGAGGTAAAGTTGGTAGGTGCATATAAGTAGTCTCCTGTTGAACTTTCACCTTTGACGTAGTACTTTGGTGTAGCAGTTCAAGAATGGTGTGTGTGTGTGTGTGTGTGTGGTGTGTGTGTGTGTGTGTGTGTGTGTGTGTGTTATAATTATTCAGACACGCAAGTCAACGCCATACGAGGTTTTGACACGGAAAAATAGAAGAGAGAGAGAGAGAGAGAGAGAGAGAGAGAGAGAGAGAGAGAGAGAGAGAGAGAGAGAGAGAGAGAGAGAGAGAGAGAGAGAGAGAGAGAGAGAGAGAGAGAGAGAGAGAGAGAGAGAAGAAGAAAAAAATGGTTCTCTTCTTTCAATTACTTTTTTTTTCCTAACACACCTAATATGCCATATGAATATCCTTTCACACACACACACACACACACACACACACACACACACACACACACACACACACACACACACACACACACACACACACACACACACACTCCATCAACCCTCCCAGCATCATCCCTTCACCAACACAACACCACACCACACACACAAACACCAAAACTCCAACCTCACCTCCACTAAACTAACCCAACCTAACACACCACAACAATAAAACAATAAAACCTAGTATGTAGCATCTCATCCTAACCCAAGCCGGCCGCACGGGAATTTTTATGAATGACAGGCGGCGGAGGAGCTGAGGGAGGGAGCGCGCGGGAGAGAGGGAAGGAAGGACTACGCCAGACAAGAGGTGGTGGCGTTTGGCAAGTAGTGCGTTGGGTCACTGGGGGTGAGGCGGGCCATTTGAAGTAAGGGTGCTGCTCAGTACGTTGCCGGCGGTCAAACCTCTCGGACGCCTGGCTCTGGGTAGTGGGAGGGAGTGGCTGTGGTGAGAGAAAGAGAGAGAGACAGGAAAGTGGGCGTCAAAGGCAGGCACGAGAAGAAGGGAAAAAGAGTGAGAGAGAAAGAGACGGTCAAAAGTGAGGGAAAGTAAAGTCTTCCCTCATCTTGACGTGCCCCTCATCTTCCTCCTTTTCTTCTTCTTCCTCGTCATCTTCCCTTATCTCACCTCCCCGCGTACGTTGTCATCATGGGCACTGCTGATCTGTCACGGTGAGATTACCTGCAGTTACCTTATTATTACTATTATTATTATTATTATTATTGTTATTATTATTGTTATTATTATTATTATTGTTATTATTATTATTATTATTATGATTACGGTTATTAATGTTTTTATCATAACTATAATTAAGTAATTACACAATTTCCTTAATTTTCTCATGCTTCCGGAAAAATTTTAAAGCACGTTTTCCATTTGTTTGATTTTGTCTGTCTGTATGCATGTATCTCTCTCTCTCTCTCTCTCTCTCTCTCTCTCTCTCTCTCTCTCTCTCTCTCTCTCTCTCTCTCTCTCTCTCTCTCTCTCTCTCTCTTTACAACTGAATTAAAGGAAAGTGCAGTTATTTATAGACATTTTATATTGGAGATAAAAAGTTAATTATACCACTATAAGAACAAGAGAAATGACATGTTTTGAGAGAGAGAGAGAGAGAGAGAGAGAGAGAGAGAGAGAGAGAGAGAGAGAGAGAGAGAGAGAGAGAGAGAGAGAGAGAGAGAGAGAGAGAGAGAATTGGGGGGGATGGGGGAAGAGTACCATGACAGGGTACTTTGAAGTCTTGTCTCCCTCCTTCCCTCCCTCCCTTTTCTCCCTCTCTCCCTCCCTCTCTCCCTTCCTCTCCCTTGGGTGTTCAAAAGCACTCATGCGCATTAATAAAAAAAAAGAACTCACCTGTGAAAATAATTGAGAGAGAGAGAGAGAGAGAGAGAGAGAGAGAGAGAGAGAGAGAGAGAGAGAGAGAGAGAGAGAGAGAGAGAGAGAGAGAGAGAGAGAGAGAGAGAGAGAGAGTTAAAAATAATCTTCATGAACAGTATATCAGCACTTTTAATAAATTACATACACAATAAATACATAACAAGCCTCTTTAGAATACAATAAGAGTGTTTATAATCAGAATTACACAGTATCTTCATGTACAATTATTGGTGAACTCAATCTGTGGTTCCCAAATTGTAGTACATGGTTAAGTGTAATTCTAAGACATGGAGTGGTGTTAATATTAGTACTTTATGGTTTGTGTGCTTCTGGTATCACACACACACACACACACACACACACACACACACACACACACACACACACACACACACACACACACACACACACACACACTCGCTCTCTCTCTTATTCTCTCTCTCTCTCTCTCTCTCTCTCTCTCTCTCTCTCTCTCTCTCTCTCTCTCTCTCTCTCTCTCTCTCTCTCATAAACCAACATCTTCATAAAATTTTACCTGTTAAAATTAATAAAACATAAGGTGTGCGTATATTATTTTACATCTGCGTATTTCAACTTTATTTTTTTTCCATTACATTTACATATTTTTACACTTTTAATATTTATCTTTATCTTCAGTATGTCGAAGTAATTTTTTTTTCACTACTTTCCTTCTTTTGATTTTTCTATCCGGATATTTTGTCTCTTTTACTATGTCTTCTATACCTATTTATATTTCTCAGTGTTTTTCTTTCATTTTATGTGTGTGTGTGTGTGGTGTGTGTGTGTGTGTGGTGTGTGTGTGTGTGGCGTGTGCGTCTATGCGTGTGTGTGTGTGTGTGTATTTAAACTTGAGCCAGCCGATGCAAATCACAACGTTGCTAAGAGAAGAATCAACAAACAGGAGGGGAAGGAGAAGGAATACAAAGAGAAAGAAAAAAAAAGTTGGAGTACGAGGAAGAGAGGAGGAGAAGGAGTAACAGGAGGAGGAGGAGGAGGCGGTAGTAATGCTGCTCAATCTGTGGGTGGAGAGTAAGAAAAAAAACAACAATAATTAAAACAAAATGTAAAGTACAGAAGGAGGAGGAGGAGGAGGAGGAGGAGGAGGAGGAGGAGGAGGAGGAAGAGGGAGGAGGAGGTAGAACTAGTAATGGTGGTGGTGGTTGTGGTGGTAGAGATAACAAGATAACAAAAAACAACAACAACAAGTAATCTGCACCTCTTGAAGTGTTGAAGCAATGAACTGAAAAGACTTTGTGATGTTCTATTGCTTTATATTTTTGTTTGTCCGTGCGTTTATTTGTGTGCCTTAAGTACTGGAAGAGGAGACGGGTACTTTTTAGGGGGAAAGGAGAGAAGAGAGAGAGAGAGAGAGAGAGAGAGAGAGAGAGAGAGAGAGAGAGAGAGAGAGAGAGAGAGAGAGAGAGAGAGAGGGCAACTGACACAACAATACAACGGCCTGCCCACCACCGAACAAACAAACAAACAAACAAGCAAACAAACAAACAAATAAATAAACGGTCCCATTATCACTAAAAAACACAAACAAGGAAGTGAAAAATAAA
>JAPQNM010000016.1:2564595-2574595 GCA_029783475.1 Metacarcinus magister
CCTGCTGGCAAGAATTACCTCGTTAAGAGACCCCACCCTTTCCTTGCCCCTCCTTGCAAGATATCACAGGAGGTGGGGGAGGGGGGGCATCGAAGGCATCATAAGCATCACTTTGACCTCATTACGCACACACACACACACACACACACACACACACACACACACACACACACACACACACACACACACACACACACACACACACACACACACACACACACACACCAGATGCGCATCACATACAAGGACGCCTGTGTGCTTGTATGCTTGTGTGCGTATATGTGTGTGTGTGTGTGTGTGTGTGTGTGTGTGTGTGTGTGTGTGTGTGTGGTCTTGCGTCCCATCTGTGTGGTCTAATCTTATGCCTTTTGGTAGTGTATAGTGTCCTAGGTAGTGACCATCTAACATTTTATTTTCTGCTTGCTCATTGAAACTTCATCTTCCTATTGAATTCAAGGAAGTTTTTTTTATGTATTTGTTCCTTGTTTTGTCATATTCAATCTTCATCGTCCTATTAAATTTAAAGGAATTTTATGTAACTGTTACTTATTTTGTCCAAATGTTACAGGTTTTAACGTATTGAAACTTCCTTTTTTGTATTCAGAGTTCGAGAAGTTAGTGTATCGGTAGTCATAGTGGAAAATTTAGGGTTCCTCAATATCAATAGCAAAACTTCCTCTCTTTGACTGCAATCGAGAAAAAAGACGGAGTAGAAACAACATTCAAACTTCCAAACCTCTCCAAAACAATAAAGTTTCTAAACACACACAAAAAAATTAGGAACTTAGTAAATCAACAACACAAAATCCTTTAAATCTTTCTCAATTAACACGTTCCTTCTGACCAAACTTCCTTATCCTCTTAATTAGACCTGAAGTTGTTGTTCCAATCGTTTCCATTCCTTTTACACTGAATGCACTCAAGACGTGGCGCCGCTAAGCTCTATGGACACACTTATGGTTTTTAGTTTAATCTCTGAAGGCAGTTAGCGGTAGGAGGCATGAGCGTAAAAAAGAAAATGATAGGCCTAAAAGAGAGAGAGAGAGAGAGAGAGAGAGAGAGAGAGAGAGAGAGAGAGAGAGAGAGAGAGAGAGAGAGAGAGAGAGAGAGAGAGAGAGAGAGAGAGAGAGAATATATGTATGCCCTTGAAACTACGATGTAAAAAGATTCCTAGGTCGTTTATATGAGAGGCTAATTATTTAACTTTTTTATCCGTGTAATTAAGACAACAGCCTGTTAGATATCATAGTTCTTTGCTCAGGGGAAAAAATAATACATCAAAGACGAGACGCAGTAATAGATAGTAATCGTTGTAATAGATAGGATCCATTGGGTTGTATGTGTTGAGTATTATGTTACTTATTTATCTATCTATCCACGTATCCATTTATTTGTTTAGCAATTTCTTTGTTCATTGTTTTATCCATCCCTCAGTCTTCCATCCATCCACCATCTATCCATTTATTATTTATTTCACGTCAATTGATTAATCCACCCATTGATTTATTCATCCATGAGTCTATCAACCAATTACTACCCATTCCCATATTCATTATCCATATATTTGATTAACTTAACCTTACCTAACTTAAACTATCAACAGCGTTCGTTACAAAGATTGAAGAGTTAATTTTAATGTTTTCTTTTTAGTACAATTTCACAAAACACTTCAGCACAAAACCATTTTCATATATTCATTATACTTGCTACACCTTTTTGATGATGGTCAGATGAAGGAAGAGGAAATAAATATCGTTCAATTTGAATAAGTGAAGAAAACATAAATTCACGTTATTTCTCACATTTCTTCACATTTATATTCTTCACATTTACTCACCTTCCCTTCACGACTGTCATCACTGTTCATTAAAGTTCTCATCACAGTAAACCTTTTCACCTAACTTCCCCAGTCTAAATAATACACCTCGTCCCACACACACAAAAAGGGAGAGTAAAAAGTCCGTGATAGTGCTTCCTTAAGTGTACTCATAGGCACGTCTTGAGGTTGACCTGCTACTCCCCTTACGAAACTGTGTCAGGGTTTAAACACTTCTTGACTTACTGGGACAAACATGTTATTTTTCCCCCTCGTCTAATAATTTTTCCTTTAACCTTCCCTTTGTGAATTAATCTTAAAAAATAGGGCTGAAGGAAAAATCTGGCATTAATTTTTCCGTCCTTGCAACTCTCTCTCTCAACAAGCGTATGTAATGAGCAGACAAATAAAATTTCTCTCTCACACTAATTCCCGCCTTAATGACGCTGTGTTTGTGTATATTTGTCAGAACTCATGAAAACCTACTGAGCTCCATGAGACAGTCCAGCTCATTGCCTCTCCCACGTTCCCTCCTTATCATGGGAGAGATTAGCGAACAAACATGGTTCGCCTCGCATAAATATCCATTTTTTTTTGTTTTGTTTTATGTAAGAAGCTTCAGACAACAAAATGCACTAAAACATCCATTTATTTTCTTTTGTTTTATATCAGAAACTTAAGACAATATACACTGAAACCTATTAACCCTTAGTTTTATATTAGAAGCCTGAGACAACAAGATACACTGTGTAAAAATGAAAGACCTACACACTTTACTCTGTCTTGTCGCATCACACACACAAGGACGGGAGTAAGTTGACGCAGATAATTTCTCTTGAGCATCAGTCAGCTTCCCAAATATAAGCAAATCATTAAGAAAACACGACACTAAGCTAACAAAATAGATCCATCACAATTTGTCTGCCTCGCCAGACCCTAATAGGAGTGTGAAGGGCGGGTGGGCTGGCAGAGGAGCACCAAAACTGACAACAACAGCAGTCTCAGCCCCTCCCTCTTACTCAGTCTCTCGTGCCCGGCAAGGTCTCACAGCTGCAGGCGTATTCTGATTGCCTGACAAAGAGCCTCCCTCACTCTCACGCGTCGAGGAGATGAGGCCGTCTATAGGGGAGGGACGCGGCCTGCTTCTGAGTGGGTGTCGAAGTGACCCACAAGCCACGCGAGGGAAGGAAGGGGAGGAGGGAAGGGAAGTGTGATGGTTGAAGGGGAAGCAGAAGGAAGGGAGTCAGTCATTGAAGATGAGGTGGGAGGGAAGGGTATGAGTGGGAATAATTCATGTGATTTACGTCTCCTCTTTCTGCCGGTCCTCCTCTTCCTCCTCCTCCTCCTCCTCCTCCTCCCCCTCCTTCTTTAGTAGACGTGTATATAGGTCAGAATGAGAAGGCATCACAGTTATAGGTACTTAAAGTAGTGATAATATCCTCCTCAAGTTAATTAGTACCCATGAAGCTGCAAATCTGTGGTGTGAGAGAGAGAGAGAGAGAGAGAGAGAGAGAGAGAGAGAGAGAGAGAGAGAGAGAGAGAGAGAGAGAGAGAGTAATAGTCATCGGGGCGCCACTCAGTTCTTTGATTAACCCGATTTTTGACCTGACCTACGTGAGGGAGCAAGTCTCTCTCTCTCTCTCTCTCTCTCTCTCTCTCTCTCTCTCTCTCTCTCTCTCTCTCTCTCTCTCTCTCTCTCTCTCTCTCTCTCTCTCTCTCCAGTGTCTTCAGAGGAAAGTAGAAGGAGGAAAATAGAGATAGAGGAAGATAAGTGGTGTCCTGCTGAGCTCTCCTACTCCTCCTCCTCCTCCTCCTCCTCCTCCTCCTCCTCGTCTTCTTCCACCCCACTTTCTCCTATTTGCTCCTCCCGTTTTGCTGAGTCACATGAAACTAAGAACTACTATGCCTGCTTCTTCTTCTTCTTCTTCTTCTTCTTTCTTCTTCTTCTTCTTCTTTTCTTCTTCTTCTTCTTCTTCTTCTTCTTCTTCTTCTTCTTCTTCTTCTTCTTCTTCTTCTAGTTGTTTGCTTATTCAATTGAGTGAGCATATCCTCCCGTGTGTGTGTGTGTGTGTGTGTGTGTGTGTGTGTGTGTGTGTGTGTGTGTGTGTGTGTGTGTGTGGGTGTGTGTGTGTGTGTGTGTGTGTGGGTGGGTGTGTGCGTGTGTGCGTGTGTGTGTGTAAATTCACGAATCCTCTTGCGCATGGCCTTGCAAGATGATAAGACCTAACCTAGTAATGAGAGAGAGAGAGAGAGAGAGAGAGAGAGAGAGAGAGAGAGAGAGAGAGAGAGAGAGAGAGAGAGAGAGAGAGAGAGAGAGAGAGAGAGAGAGAGAGAGAGACACACACACACACACACACACACACACTTCTTGTAGGTGGGTGGGCGAGTGTATCTGACCAACATAATTGCAAGGATCAACCCGAAAATTAAAGGTTGACGAACTTCTTGAGATTCCAACCATCGGAGCAGAAGGGAGAGTGTACATACAAAGGATGATAGAACCGTATTGTGAGGACTGTCATTACTCTCTCTCTCTCTCTCTCTCTCTCTCTCTCTCTCTCTCTCTCTCTCTCTCTCTCTCTCTCTCTCTCTCTCTCTCTCTCTCTCTCTCTGAAAAAAAATAATAGTTTACCCCTCATGTGTTAGGTAAGACGTTATTTCGTTTTCTTTCTGTTCCCCAAAATATTGATGAAAAGGATATAATTGTATTTTTAGTTACTTGTATATAGTAATTTTGAGCTGTTTGTTTATTGTTTTTTGTTAACTATTTCAATTTGTTTACGTCCAGATTAATAACAAAGAGGAAAATGATGGGAAATGCTGCAATGTGATGATGTAAAATAGCGAGACAGGAAAGTAAGTTGTGGAATTTATTGACAGTTAAGAATGTTTTTGTGTTTATTTTTCTATGGTGTTTTTTTTTATTTATTTTGCTGAGTAATTATGTTTTATCTGTTGTATTTTTATTTTTTTATTTTGGTGAGTAAATATGAAATTGTCGTGTTTGAAAACTTTTGAATTATGAGTTTTTAACGTTTCTTGAGGAATTTTTTTTTGTTTGTTATTTTTTTCTTTATAATAAGCTTCGTTTAGGTGCGTTCTTAAATTTGTATTTCTTATAGCAATTTTAAGCGTATTTTTGGTATTTCTGGACTACGAAAAAAAAAAATCTATTAATAAGGTTTTATATATATTCTTAATCATGAATAACCACTTAGCATGTTTTCATATATTTTTTTTTAGTAATAATCAAAAGGCTAGAGGTCATTGGTGTCACGAAGGCATTGAGGTCACAAAGGTTAGATAAATATTGCTTCCTCTGGCTCGCATTTGCTTATTTTCCTTGCATCAGTTAGTGATCAGGGGGGGGGAGAGGGGGGGGGAGGGGGGGAAGAGGGGGGGTATCGTTGTAGTGAGGGAAGGGAAAGGGGGAAAAAAGGGAAGGGGGAAAATGTATAAACTGTAGCTGCAGAACATGGTATCTTTCCTCTGTGCTGTATTTTGTAGTGTGCTGTGTATTCTGTGGCTGTGTGATGCTATGTGGTAAGTGTGGTGAGATGTGCTATGGTTTTTGGGTGTGTGATGCTGTGTGTTGTGGTGTCCTGGCTGTGTGGTGCTATGTGCTGTGGTGTCCAGGCTGTTTAGGATGTGTGCTGTGGGGTTTTTGGCTGTGTGGTGCTATTATTTGTGGGGTGTTGAGTGTACATTAATATTCTGAAGACCATGTAGGTTTTATTGATTATTCAGATGTGTGTTTCCTACGTGTTTTTTCCTTCAGGTAATAAGAGAAGGGGCGAAAGATAATTTGGTCAAGTGGAGAAATATATTAAAGAGAGAGAGAGAGAGAGAGAGAGAGAGAGAGAGAGAGAGAGAGAGAGAGAGAGAGAGAGAGAGAGAGAGAGAGAGAGAGAGAGAGAGAGAGAGAGAGAGAGAATAAATATATACATACATACATACCTATAGATTGACAGACAGATGAATGCACACACCTCTATACTCACATGACAGACTGACGGACGGGACTGAAACCACGAGGGGAAAAAAAAATCTTCCTTCATTTTGCCTTCCTTACAAAAACAAAACAAAAAACTATAACATTCTAAGTAGGATAAAAAATGTAAGACGCAGTACGTATTGACAGCTAACAGACAGATAGACAGACAGACAAACCAACATGCTGACTTTAAGTGTTGCGTCTGAGCCTCATGTTGTCATTGTTTAGGAATAGCTGACTCCCTGTTTGTTAAGGCCGCTACACTACACTATAACCCTTCCTCATACTTTGATGTCTGACACACGTCCTGTTTGTAGCATTCCTAAGCAGTACAAACACCACTTATAATACCTGGACCACTAAATTCCCGGCATCCACCCACTTGAGACAAAAAACATTAATTAAACGCTACTAACCTGGGCTGGGCGAGGC
Organism: Metacarcinus magister; assembly: GCA_029783475.1. NCBI lineage: Eukaryota > Metazoa > Arthropoda > Malacostraca > Decapoda > Cancridae > Metacarcinus > Metacarcinus magister. The sequence goes on from JAPQNM010000016.1 coordinate 2,570,838, forward strand.
GTGGCAGGTAGTACAAGGGACGTGGGGGAGAATGAGGTAGAACAGGGCGGGGCTAAGTGGTTAGGTTGGGGACGGAGGAGGACGGGGCCAGGCAGGGCAAGGCAGGGCAAGGCAGGGCAAGGCAGGCAAGGCAGGGCAACAAGGCAGGACAAGGCGCCTAGATGAATACAGTCATGGCTGAGTGGACCATGAGCCGACTCTTACATAGGTCTTGGTTCCCACGCCTAGAGGCCGACACTTACACCGAACAGGAGGAGGATTACGAGGAGGAAGAGGAATAGGAGGAGGAGGAGGAGGAGGAGGAGGAGGAGGAGGAGGAGGAGGAGGAGGAGGAGGAGGAGGAAGAGGAGGATGGTGGACAGCAACATAAACGCAAATGTAACTTCAGGAACGCGATCTATAACGGTGTCGTCCTTGTGTTGCGTCCTTCATAAAGGAGTAAGGTTGACGTGTTCACAGGCGGCTGCAGTGGCCACCCGGCTGTTGCTGCGTTTTCACACCAGCTGTCGTTCCTTTCAGTCTTTGCCAGCTGTCTGTGTGGCATTCTGGCCTTGACTCGAGTATCAGTAGTGTAGTAGTGCATCTAGCTGTGGGCTCAGACGATATCGGAGCCACCAGCCTAAACTGTTTGTGAAGTGCCTCCGAGGTGGTAGCTGAGTCCAAGGGATGCGATGACCACAGTAAACCTTCACCCCTCCCCCCTCCTGGCCTTGTAGGAGTCCTGGGTTTCGTCAATATCATGTATAATTTATGTGGCAACTGTTCCTGCTTTGCCCTCCGTCTGAGGTCTTGTATATCTATCAGTCATCGGGTCCTTTATGTCCCTTGCTATCCTTTTTCACTTATACATCCTCAGTCATCTAGATTTCCTCTCATGTAGTTGTATATCCTCTTTGTATAGATGTTTCTGTTCTCCCTGACTACCCAGCTTTCATTCTAGTTCATTTACAAGTCCCTGAAGTCTGTGTTTTATCATGACTCACCTTCACACCTTTACTTAAAATTCCCGTTTGTATACAAACCTCTATTCTTCACTCTCTAGCTTTCATTCCAGTTTATCATAAAGTCTCTAATGACCCTATGTTCAAGTTCGTAAGTGTACATTTCCTCTATATATCAGTCCTCAGTCCTTTTCTTGGCCCAGTACCTTGATCCCGGCGGTGGTGGTGTCCACGATCGCCTCCCAGCCACGCCACAATACCGGTCACACGTTGATCAGAAAATTAGGGGCTGCATTTGATTTGTGGAACAGTCATCTTGGTGAAGGGGCCTTTGTGTAGACATTTATCGCGTTGGTGTGTAGTGGTGGATAGATTTTAAGTAGTAGTTGTAGTAGTAGTAGTAGTAGTAGTAGTAGTAGTAGTAGTATAGTAGTAGTAGTAGTAGTAGTAGTAGTAGTAGTAGTAGTAGTAGGTAGGGGTTATAGGATCATCAGGCGGGGTAGCAGGAGAGGTAGGGGGCCTAGGCAGGTGTAAGTATTAGGTCTAGAGGAAGGAGGAATGGGTGGTAAGGCTTCTTGTGGGCGGGGTAGGCGGGGTGGAGAAGGGTGTGAGGGATGCTGGGTGTGTGTGTGTGTGTGTGTGTGTGTGTGTGTGTGTGTGTGTGTGTGTGTGTGTGTGTGTGTGTGTGTGTGTGTGTGTGTGTGTGCGCCCCTTAGTAACAAGCGTGATATAACCCATGCATAGTTGTCTGTGTGTTGTGTTGCTCTTTTAAAATTATCATGTTCCATTGTTTTTCACGGAGACGAAAAAAAAAAAGGGAATAAAGCGAGAAGGGAAGAAAAGATAAGGAGAAAGAGAGGATGAAAAAGAGGAGATGAAGGAGAAAGGGAAAGAAGAAGAGAAAGTACGTACTTCCTCGAAGCAAAATGTTCGAATTACAGAATCCTGACTACAAAAGGAAGACTTGTAACATGATCTTCCCTCCCTCCCTCCCTCCGTCCCTCCCTCCCTCCCTCCGTCCCTCCCTCCCTCTTCCCTCTTTCCTCCCTCTTTCCTCCCTCTCTCCATCCTCCCTCTCTTCCTCCTTTTCCTAGGCTTCGTCCGCTTTCCTCCTCGCTCCCTCGTTAACAACACAGAGGTCATAGAGGAGAAGGAGGAGAAGAAGAAGAGTAATAATAGTAATAATAGTAATAATAATAATAATGATCATAATAATAATAATAATAATAATAACAATAATGATAATAATAACAATAATGATAATAATATTAATGATAATGATAATAATAATAATAATAATAATAATAATGATAATAATATTAATGATAATAATAATAATAATAATAATAATAATAATAATAATAATAATAATAATGATAATAAGACGAAAAAGTGGCAGAGGATAACCAGTAGGAACCAGTAGGAACCAGTATAAGGAGAGAGAGAGAGAGAGAGAGAGAGAGAGAGAGAGAGAGAGAGAGAGAGAGAGAGAGAGAGAGAGAGAGAGAGAGAGAGAGAGAGAGAGAGAGAGAGAGAGAGAGAGTATCATCTTTGTCATCTCAGTCGTTTAATGTAAGTGGGATCTGACACAGCCATCACGTGACATCAGTGGCTTCTCGTGACACCACCACCACCACCACCACCACTACTACTACTCAATAACTTACTCTAATCTCTACCCCACCAGTCAGTTACCTCCACCACCACTCACACACATCTCCCTTACATCTTATCTTCCTTTTCCTCTTTCCTACCATTATGTTCACTCTATTCTCCTCCGCTGCGCCTTCACAACTTCTTCTTTTCTACCGTTAGTTTTCCTTCCAATTACTTTTCTCCGTCTCACCATTATCTTGTTACGCTCTTTTTTCCCTTACTCCTTCCTCCCCATCCTCCTCCTCCATCATCAATACTTAGTTCTATAGTTTACAAACAACTATAGTGAGTACGTGCTCCTCTAGACTTTCAATGATCTATGGCGTACCGTCTGGTGTTACGATGATTTACCTGCCCATCACTACTATATTAAGTGGTGGTTACTCCCCTGATCCACTCTAGAATGGAAGGCTTTTTAACGCTAAACAATCAAACATCAAAAAGGTGTTCCAGTAATCTTCTTGTGATAAGTGTAGTTAGAATTTAACTAGCGCACCGTGCTCTATCGGGAAATTTTTGAACTAGTTTGGTGATTGCAGTGCCATCTGACAGAAAATTTCTCAACTAAATAAGTGCAACATTGCCCTCTATCGGCGAGCTTTAAAACTAGTTTGGTCAGTACACTGCCATCTGTTGGCGAATTTCTGAACTACTAAGTATAAGGCTGCCCTCTATTGGCAAGCATTACAACTAATTTGGCGACTGCACTGCCAGCTGGTGGTGCATTTGGGAACTTCTAACGATTGTTAACTGGCGAAGTAGTTAGTATATGTTTCTGAACCGTGAACGATGGTTAACTTGGTGAAGCAGTTCGTGTATATTGACGCCCAGCACACACGAGCGACTTAAAGATTTTCACAAATAAGAACTAATATTGACACCACTCCATGACTTAGCATTACACATACCAGTGACGATGTACTGCAATTTGGGAACCACAGATTGAATACACCAGTCACTGTACATGAAGATACGATGTAATTCTGATTATAAACACTGTTATTGTATTCTAAAGAGGCTTGTTATGTATTTATTGTGTATCTATTTTGTTAAAAGTGCTGATATACTGTTTATGAAGATTATTATTAACTTCTCTCTCTCTCTCTCTCTCTCTCTCTCTCTCTCTCTCTCTCTCTCTCTCTCTCTCTCTCTCTCTCTCTC
>JAPQNM010000016.1:2579595-2592095 GCA_029783475.1 Metacarcinus magister
GTTTTACACAGTCCAGTTTCACACACACACACACACACACACACACACACACACACACACACACACACACACACACACACACACACACACACACCTAAAGATGCTCGGGGGTTTTATATTAAAAGGGTAATGGCTAAGGGAAAACAGAAATAAGTAAAAAAAAATCCCCCTTGTCGCCAGACCCTGTAAAGAGGACAGTAGGAGAATAGAAGCAAGGGGTGGAGATCCAGTTAACATTAGAGGTGTCTTGACACTCCTCTCTTGAAAGAGTTCAAGTCATAGGCAGGTGGAAAAATATTTGTTCTATGACTAACAATTAAGCAGTAAAATTAAACTTAATATTTATTTAAAAACATGACTTTCCTCCTCATTTTCTCGAAAGCTATTAGAGATATTGGAAATATCATTGCAGCATCTGATACACCTAATTAAACTGTACAACTGTGATTATGAATATTTGTTCTATGACTAATAATTACGCAGTAAAATGAAACTTAATATTTATATAAAAACATGACTTTCCTACTCATTTTCCCGAAAGCTATTAGAGATATTGGAAATATCATTGCAGTATCTGATAGACCTAATTAAACTGTAAAACTGAAATTATGAATATTTGTTCTATGACTAATAATTACGCAGTAAAATGAAACTTTATATTTATAAAAAAACATGACTTTCCTCCTCATTTTCTCGAAAGCTATTAGAGATATTGGAAATATCAATGCAGCATCTGATACACCTAATTAAACTGTACAACTGTCATTATGAATATTTGTTCTATGACTAATAATTACTCAGTAAAATGAAACTTAATATTTATATAAAAACATGACTTTCCTCCTCATTTTCCCGAAAGCTATTAGAGATATTGGAAATATCATTGCAGATTCTGATACACCTAATTAAACTGTAAAACTGTCATTATGAATATTTGTTCTATGACTAATAATTACGCAGTAAAATGAAACTTAATATTTATTTAAAAACATGAATTTCCTCCTCATTTTCTCGAAAGCTATTAAAGATATTGGAAATATCATTGCAGCATCTGATACACCTAATTAAACTGTACAACTGATATTACGAATATTTGTTCTATGACTAATAATAACGCAGTAAAATGAAACTTTATATTTATATAAAAACATGACTTTCCTCCTTATTTTCCCGAAAGCTATTAGAAATATTTGAAATATCATTGCAGCATCTGATACACCTAATTAAACTGTACAACTGTCATTTGAATATTTGTTTTATGACTAATAATTACGCAGTAAAATGAAACTTAATATTTATATAAAAACATGACTTTCCTCCTCATTTTCCCGAAAGCTATTAGAGATATTGGAAATATCATTGAGGTATCTGATAAACCTAATTAAACTGTACAACTGTCATTATGAATATTTGTTTTATGACTAATAATTACGCAGTAAAATGAAACTTAATATTTATATAAAAACATGACATTCCTCCTCATTTTCCCGAAAGCTATTAGAGATATTGGAAATAACATTGCAGCATCTGATACACCTAATTAAACTGTACAACTGTCATTATGAATATTTGTTCTATGACTAATAATTACGCAGTAAAATGAAACTTAATATTTATATAAAACATGAATTTCCTCCTCATTTTCTCGAAAGCTATTAGAGATATTGGAAATATCATGCAACATCTGATACACCTAATTAAACTGTAAAACTGATATTATGAATATTTGTTCTATGACTAATAATTACGCAGTAAAATTAAACTTAATATTTATATAAAAACATGACTTTCCTCCTCATTTTCTCGAAAGCTATTAGAGATATTGGAAATCTCATTGCAGCATCTGATACACCTAATTAAACTGTACAACTGATCATTATGAATATTTGTTCTATGACTAATAATTACGCAGTAAAATGAAACTTAATATTTATATAAAAACATGAATTTCCTCCTCATTTTCTCGAAAGCTATTAGAGATATTGGAAATATCATTGCAGCATCTGATACACCTAATTAAACTGTACAACTGTCATTATGAATATTTGTTCTATGACTAATAATTACGCAGTAAAATGAAACTTAATATTTATATAAAAACATGACTTTCCTCCTCATTTTCTCGAAAGCTATTAGAGATATTGGAAATATCATTGCAGCATCTGATACACCTAATTAAACTGTACAACTGTCATTATGAATATTTGTTCTATGACTAATAATTACGCAGTAAAATGAAACTTAATATTTATATAAAAACATGATTTTCCTCCTCATTTTCTCGAAAGCTATTAGAGATATTGGAAATATCACTGCAGCATCTGATACACCTAATTAAACTGTACAACTGAAATTATGAATATTTGTTCTATGACTAATAATTACGCAGTAAAATGAAACTTTATATTTATATAAAAACATGACTTTCCTTCTCATTTTCTCGAAAGCTATTAGAGATATTGGAAATATCATTACAGCATCTGATACACCTAATTAAACTGTAGCAACTGTCATTATGAATATTTGTTCTATGACTAATAATTACGCAGTAAAATGAAACTTAATATTTATATAAAACATGAAATTTTCCTCCTCATTTTCCTCGAAAGCTATTAGAGATATTGGAAATATCATTGCAGCATCTGATACACCTAATTAAACTGTATAACTGTCATTATGAATATTTGTTCTATGACTAATAATTACGCAGTAAAATGAAACTTAATATTTATATAAAAACATGATTTCCTCCTCATTTTCTCGAAAGCTATTAGAGATATTGAAATATCATTGCAGCATCTGATAGACCTAATTAAACTGTAAAACTGACATTATGAATATTTGTTCTATGACTAATAATTACGCAGTAAAATGAAACTTAATATTTATATAAAAACATGACTTTCCTCCTCATTTTCTCGAAAGCTATTAGAGATATTGGAAATATCATTGCAGCATCTGATAGACCTAATTAAACTGTAAAACTGACATTATGAATATTTGTTCTATGACTAATAATTACGCAGTAAAATGAAACTATATATTTATATAAAAACATGACATTCCTCCTCATTTTCTCGAAAGCTATTAGAGATATTGGAAATATCATTGCAGCATCTGATAGACCTGATTAAAATCTACTACTGTCATTATGAATATTTTCACTAGTACTAATAAATACTGAATTTTACTTTTTTTAAAATTACTTTCTTCCTCGTTTTCTCGAAAGCTATTAGAGATATTGGAAATATCATTGCATCATCTGATACACCTAATTCAACTGTACAACTGATATTATGAATATTTGTTCTATGACTAATAATTACGCAGTAAAATAAAACCGTATTTTTATATAAAAACATGATTTTCCTCGTCATTTTCTCGAAAGCTATTAGAGATATTGGAAATATAATTGCAGCATCTGATAGACCTAATTAAACTGTACAACTGATATTATGAATATTTGTTCTATGACTAATAATTACGCAGTAAAATTAAACTTAATATTTATTTAAAAACATGACTTTCCTCCTCATTTTCTCGAAAGCTATTAGAGATATTGGAAATATCATTGCAACAGCTGATACACCTAATTAAACTGTACAACTGATATTATGAATATTTTTTCTATAACTAATAATTACGCAGTAAAATGAAACTTAATATTTATTTAAAAACATGAACTTCCTCCTCATTTTCCCGAAAGCTATTAGAGATATTGGAAATATCATTGCAGCATCTGATACACCTAATAAAACTTTACAACTGTCATTATGAATATTTGTTCTATGACTAACAATTACGCAGTAAAATTAAACTTAATATTTATTTAAAAACATGACTTTCCTCCTCATTTTCTCGAAAGCTATTAGAGATATTGGAAATATACTTGCAGCATCTGATACACCTAATTAAACTGTACAACTGTGATTATGAATATTTGTTCTATGACTAATAATTACGCAGTAAAATGAAACTTAATATTTATATAAAAACATGACTTTCCTACTCATTTTCCCGAAAGCTATTAGAGATATTGGAAATATGATTGCAGCATCTGATACACCTAATTAAACTGTACAACTGTCATTATGAATATTTGTTCTATGACTAATAATTACGCAGTAAAATGAAACTTAATATTTATATAAAAACATGAATTTCCTCCTCATTTTCTCGAAAGCTATTAGAGATATTGGAAATATCATTGCAGCATCTGATACACCTAATTAAACTGTACAACTGTCATTATGAATATTTGTTCTATGACTAATAATTACTCAGTAAAATGAAACTTAATATTTCTATATAAACATAACTTTTCTCCTCATTTTCCCGAAAGCTATTAGAGATATTGGAAATATCATTGCAGCATCTGATACACCTAATTAAACTGTACAACTGTCATTATGAATATTTGTTCTATGACTAATAATTACGCAGTAAAATGAAACTTAATATTTATATAAAAACATGAATTTCCTCCTCATTTTCTCGAAAGCTATTAGAGATATTGGAAATATCATTGCAGCATCTGATAGACCTAATTAAACTGTACAACTTAATTATGAATATTTGTTCTATGACTAATAATTACGCAGTAAAATGAAACTTAATATTTATATAAAAACATGACTTTCCTCCTCATTTTCTCGAAAGCTATTAGAGATATTGGAAATATCATTGCAGCATCTGATACACCTAATTAAACTGTACAACTGTCATTATGAATATTTGTTCTATGACTAATAATTACGCAGTAAAATGAAACTTAATATTTATATAAAAACATGACTTTCCTCCTCATTTTCTCGAAAGCTATTAGAGATATTGGAAATATCATTGCAGCATCTGATACACCTAATTAAACTGTACAAACTGTCATTATGAATATTTGTTCTATGACTAATAATTACGCAGTAAAATGAAACTTAATATTTATATAAAAACATGAATTTCCTCCTCATTTTCTCGAAAGCTATTAGAGATATTGGAAATATCATTGCAGCATCTGATACACCTAATTAAACTGTACAACTGATATTATGAATATTTGTTCTATGACTAATAATACGCAGTAAAATTAAACTTTATATTTATATAAAAACATGACTTTCCTCCTCATTTTCTCGAAAGCTATTAGAGATATTGGAAATATCATTGCAGCATCTGATACACCTAATTAAACTGTACAACTGTCATTATGAATATTTGTTCTATGACTAATAATTACGCAGTAAAATGAAACTTAATATTTATATAAAAACATGATTTTCCTCCTCATTTTCTCGAAAGCTATTAGAGATATTGGAAATATCACTGCAGCATCTGATAGACCTAATTAAACTGTACAACTGACATTATGAATATTTGTTCTATGACTAATAATTACGCAGTAAAATTAAACTCTATATTTATATAAAAACATGACATTCCTCCTCATTTTCTCGAAAGCTATTAGAGATATTGGAAATATCATTGCAGCATCTGATAGACCTGATTAAAATCTACTACTGTCATTATGAATATTTTCACTAGTACTAATAAATACTGAATTTTACTTTTTTTAAAATTACTTTCTTCCTCGTTTTCTCGAAAGCTATTAGAGATATTGGAAATATCATTGAGTCATCTGATACACCAAATTCAACTGTACAACTGATATTATGAATATTTGTTCTATGACTAATAATTACGCAGTAAAATAAAACCGTATTTTTATATAAAAACATGATTTTCCTCGTCATTTTCTCGAAAGCTATTAGAGATATTGGAAATATAATTGCAGCATCTGATAGACCTAATTAAACTGTACAACTGATATTATGAATATTTGTTCTATGACTAATAATTACGCAGTAAAATGAAACTTAATATTTATTTAAAAACATGACTTTCCTCCTCATTTTCTCGAAAGCTATTAGAGATATTGGAAATATCATTGTAACAGCTGATACACCTAATTAAACTGTACAACTCATATTATGAATATTTTTTCTATGACTAATAACTACGCAGTAAAATGAAACTTAATATTTATTTAAAAACATGAATTTCCTCCTCATTTTCCCGAAAGCTATTAGAGATATTGGAAATATCATTGCAGCATCTGATACACCTAATTAAACTGTACAACTGTCATTATGAATATTTGTTCTATGACTAACAATTAAGCAGTAAAATTAAACTTAATATTTATTTAAAAACATGACTTTCCTCCTCATTTTCTCGAAAGCTATTAGAGATATTGGAAATATCATTGCAGCATCTGATACACCTAATTAAACTGTACAACTGTGATTATGAATATTTTTTCTATGACTAATAATTACGCAGTAAAATGAAACTTAATATTTATATAAAAACATGACTTTCCTACTCATTTTCCCGAAAGCTATTAGAGATATTGGAAATATGATTGCAGCATCTGATACACCTAATTAAACTGTACTACTGTCATTATGAATATTTGTTCTATGACTAATAATTACGCAGTAAAATGAAACTTAATATTTATATAAAAACATGAATTTCCTCCTCATTTTCTCGAAAGCTATTAGAGATATTGGAAATATCACTGCAGCATCTGATAGACCTAATTAAACTGTAAAACTGAAATTATGAATATTTGTTCTATGACTAATAATTACGCAGTAAAATTAAACTTTATATTTATATAAAAACATGACTTTCCTCCTAATTTTCTCGAAAGCTATTAGAGATATTGGAAATATCATTACAGCATCTGATACACCTAATTAAACTGTACAACTGTCATTATGAATATTTGTTCTATGACTAATAATTACTCAGTAAAATGAAACTTAATATTTCTATATATATATATTTTTTTTTTATTTTTTATTAAAAGGGTAATGGCAAAGGGAAAACAGAAATAAGTAAAAAAAAAACCCGCTTGTCGCCAGACCCTGTAAAGAGGACAGTAGGAGAATAGAAGCAAGGGGTGGAGATCCAGTTAACATTAGAGGTGTCTTGACACTCCTCTCTTGAAAGAGTTCAAGTCATAGGCAGGTGGAAAAACAGACAAAGGAAGAGAGTTCCAGAGTTTACCAGTGTAAGGGATGTAAGAGTGAAGATACTGGTTAACTCTTGCATTAGGAAGATGGACAGAATAAGGATGAGAAGAAGTAGAAAGTCTTGTGCAGCGAGGCCGCGGGAGGGGGGGGAGGCATGCAGTTAGCAAGTTCAGAAGAGCAGTCAGCATGAAAATAGCGGTAAAAGATAGATAAAGATGCAACATTGCGGCGGTGACTTAAAGAATCAAGAAAGTCAGTTAGAGGAGGAGAGTTGATGAGACGAAAAGCTTTAGACTCCACCCTGTTTAAAAGAGCTGTGTGAGTTGAGCCCCCCCAGACATGTGAGCCATACTCCATACATGGGCGGATAAGGCCCCTGTACAGAGCAAGCAGCTGAGAGGGAGAGAAAAATGGACGCAGACGCCATAGGACACGTAACTTCTTGGAAGCTGATTTAGCAAGAGTAGAGATATGAAATTGCCAGTTTAGATTTTTAGCAAAGGATAGACCGAGTGTGTTTAATGTGGTGGAGAGGGGAAGTTGAGTGTCATTGAAGAAGAGGGGATAGTTATCTGGAAGGTTATGTCGAGTAGATAGTTGTAGAAATTGAGTTTTTGAGGCATTGAACAAAACTAGGTTTGCTCTGCCCCAATCAGAAACAAGTGTATGTGGCCGCAGGAGGAAGAAGGGAAGAAGGAAGAAGATGAAAACGAAAGAGGAGGAGGAGGAGGAGGAGGAGGAGAAGAATGAAGAAAGGGGAACAGCAAAAACTCGTACCATTGTTCCCTTTCTGACCGACTTTGGGGGAAGGAGGAGGAGGAGGAGGAGGAGGAGGAGGAGGAGGAGGAGGAGGAGGAGGAGGAGGAGGAGGAGGAGGAGGAGGAGGAGAGGAGAGGAGGAGGAGGAGGAGGAGGAAAAAGAAGAGTAGGAGGAGGAGGAGGAGGAGGAGAGGAGGAGAGGAGGAGGAGGAGTTTGTATACACTTACCTCCACCCAAAACCAAGAATCCGTGAAAATTCCTGTGTTTTTCGCCAAAGCAACAAATGAGCATCGGAAGACGAAACAAAGGACAGTTCGAAACCTTGTTATTGTTCCTGTTTGCTTGTGGTTCCTGAGTTTATACTTATCTTATTTCACTTATAAATATATGTTAAATTCAAGCTACTGTTAAACTTACATTATTCTGTGTGTGTATTATATTATTATTTTTTATCTCATTATTACTAAGTTCAAGAGAGAGAGAGAGAGAGAGAGAGAGAGAGAGAGAGAGAGAGAGAGAGAGAGAGAGAGAGAGAGAGAGAGAGAGAGAGAGAGAGAGAGAGAGAGAGAGAGACATTTAATATTATTTGTTTTGTGTACTAATACGATTATTCTTTTGTCTCGTGTTCACTTGCTTTTTTTTTTATTATATTTAAATTTTCCTTTTTTTCTCACATTTCACTATTAATATCTTGGCTTTCAGTTCTTGTCTCTTTCTCGTTCGTCTAATGTACATGTCAGGGTTGAGAGTAAGACTTTGATTAATTTAGATAATACTTACGTGCACAATGCGTCTCTCTCTCTCTCTCTCTCTCTCTCTCTCTCTCCCTCTCTCTCTCCTCTCTCTCTCTCTCTCTCTCTCTCTCTCTCTCTCTCTCTCTCTCTCTCTCTCTCTCTCTCTCTCTCTCTCTCTCTCTCTGCTTCACTGATTGTAAGTTTATAAGTTTGCAATTTCACCTAGTTGTAAAAAGTAGCCCTATCTTGGTTGAGTGGTTCAGAACGATGGTGTCATAAACCTTGTGTCGTGGGTTCGAACCTCCTCCTACTACTACTACTACTACTACTACTACTACTACTACTACTACTACTACTACTACTACTACTACTACTACTACTACTGCTTTCATAGTTATCATGATATTTCCATCAGCATCGTCTCGTACCTTTCCTATTGTCCAAGATGTACCCAGCATCCAGGAGGAGGAGGAGGAGGAGGAGGAGGAGGAGGAGGAGGAGGAGGAGGAGGAGGAGTAATCTGCAATCCTTCCCGCCCCACCCGCTTTATTCGAGAGAGAGAGAGAGAGAGAGAGAGAGAGAGAGAGAGAGAGAGAGAGAGAGAGAGAGAGAGAGAGAGAGAGAGAGAGAGAGAGAGAGAGAGAGAGAGAGAGAGAGATTGAACTAGACAGGGGGAAAATATTTTGATTACACGCGGATTATATAAAGGAAAAAAAACGGAAACATTTCAGAGCATTCTTCTTGTTTCTTCTTCTTCTCTTCTTCTTCTTCTTCTTCTTCTTCTTCTTCTTCTTCTTCTTCTCTTGTTGTTACTGTTGTTGATTTTCTCTTTTTTATTATTATCATTATTATTATTATTATTATTATTATTATTATTATTATTATTATTATTATTATTATTATTATTATTATTATTATTATTATTATCGGTCGTTGATGGTTTTAATCTTTCCACGTCGTCCTCCCATCCCATCCCTCTCTCTCTCTCTCTCTCTCCTCGTCTCTCTCTCTCTCTCTCTCTCTCTCTCTCTCTCTCCTCTCTCTCTCTCTCTCCTCTCTCTCTCTCTCTCTCTCTCTCCGCTCCATCCACTGAACACACAAACGATATAATTTTGTTTCTTGATCCACCCTTCTATTTCTTTTTTTCTTTTTCTTTAAGCTTTTCTGATCTCCTCCTCCTCCTCCTCCTCCTCCTCCTCCTCCTCCTCCTCCTCCTCCTTCCTCCTCCTCCTCCTCCTCCTCTATTTTGTCTTTTCCTATCTTTCCCCACATCTACCTTTCTTTCCTCTCTCTTTTATAATATTCCTCCCTCCCTCCTCCGTCCCTCCCTCCCTCCCTCCCTCCTTCCCTCCTTCCCTCCATCTCCTTTTCCTTGCTTGCCCCGCCTTCTCTATGTTTACACTCCTCCTTCTCCTCTTCCTTCTCCTCTACCTCATCTTTTCCTTCCACCCCCTGACCCACCTTCTCTCCACTGTGCTTCCCTCCCACTCCTCCATACTCCGTCACACATTAGCTTTCCTCTCCCTCTCTCTTCCTCCCTCCCTCTTCCTCCATCCCTCCTTCCCTCCTTCCCTCCCTCCTTCTCCCCCTCTCTCCCTCCCTCCCTCTCTCCTCCTCCCTCCTCCCTCCCTCCCTCCCTCCCTCCCTCCCTCTCGCTAGGAACACAAGGAACCATTTAAGTGTCAAAGGACAATACTGTCTGAGGGTCATGTTTTCCCCTCTTTCCCCTCCCTTCCCTTCATCCTTCAAACCCCCCCCCCATCTCTTTCTCTCTCTCTCTCTCTCTCCTCTCTCTCTCTCTCTCTCTCTCTCTCTCTCTCTCTCTCTCTCTCTCTCTCTCTCTCTCTCTCGTGTCCCTTCTTCATTAAGTTTCCTCTCTTCCCTTGTCTTCTTTCCCTCTCAGCATCTCATCTTTTCCCCTCATTATCTTTCTCTCTCTCTCTCTCTCACTCACTTTATCAACCTTCCTCTTACTCTCTGCATTCATCTCCATCTTTCCCTCCTCCCCTCCTCCCCCTTACCCTCTGTTCTCTCCTTTCTCTCCCTCGCCCTTTCGTCCCCTTGAGAATATATATATGAAGTTATTGTAATATAAATCTTTTGATGCTTATTCAGTTTACATTTCTTTCTTTTTTTTTTCATTGTTTTTTTGGCTCAATATAAAAAAAATTTGTGTTTTCTTTTAAATTTTTAGTACATTATTTTACTATTTCTGTATTATTTTTGTATTATGTTTGATTTCTAGTTTTTTTTTATATTTTTATTTTTACTTAGTTTGTTTTCGTAATCTTTATTTTACGTTTTGAGTTTTATTATTTTTATTATTTTTGAATCTGTGGTAATACGGTTCTTATGTATATGCAAATTATCTTTCTTTATTCTCATTATGCAGATTGTGAGCAAATTATACTTTCCATCTTTTTATTCTAAGATCTTTTTTCATCCCTCTCTGTAATGGTCTTTCCATTCTACTTTTTCTTCTACATTCCTCAGTTTTCCCCTCTCTTTTTCCCCTTTTGTCCTCTATAATTTAGCTGCATTTACCCCACCATACTATCTCTGCCCATTTGTCTGTCTGTCTGTATGTATGTCTTTGTCTGTTCTTCTCTCTTCTTATGAGTTAAATGTATATAATTCTCTCTCTCTCTCTCTCTCTCTCTCTCTCTCTCTCTCTCTCTCTCTCTCTCTCTCTCTCTCTCTCTCTCTCTCTCTCTCTCTCTCTCTGTCTCTCTCTCTCTCTCTCTCTCACACACACACACACACCACACACACACACACACACACACACACACACACACACACACACACACACACACACACATGAACGCGGGGAACACACATCTGGTCTCGTTACAGCTGTAAAGAGAGAGAGAGAGAGAGAGAGAGAGAGAGAGAGAGGAGAGAGAGAGGAGAGAGAGAGAGAGAGAGAGGAGAGAGTATATACTCTCTTCCATAAATCTGGTCAGAATACCAGACAGGATTCATTTGTCGACGTAGGACTGAGCTGAAAACATTATGAGAGAGAGAGAGAGAGAGAAGAGAGAGAGAGAGAGAGAGAGAGAGAGAGAGAGAGAGAGAGAGAGAGAGAGAGAGAGAGAGAGAGAGAGAGAGAGAGAGAGAATTATATACATACACCACTTAACTCATAGCACATAACCAAGCAAATCTTCCAACCATTTACTCACTCTTACTCATTCTTAACCTCACTCAAATAACTCATTAAGGGGAAAAAGGGCAAAAGAGGGGAAATAAATGGGAAACACAACGGGGGAAAAATGGGGAGACATAAAGAGGAAATAAAGGGAAACAAAAAGGGGAAAAAAGGAGACAAAGGGGAAAAGAGAAAACAGTTAACCCTTTCCCTACTCACCTGTTAACCACCTGAGGAGCTAAAGGGAAGGGAAGGGAGGGGGGGGAGGGTGGTTTAAAGTGTAGTGGCTCGTCAGACTCTTTAATTAGCAGTCTCAGGTGTTATTTAGTACAGGTAACCAAGCTTGATTCCAGACCTGCAGCCTTTCGGGGTGCACGAGACTGTGATCAAGGCATCTCTCCTCAGCCTCATCCCCCATCTTCCTCCTCCTCCTCCTCCTCCTCCTCCTCCTCCTCCTCCTCCTCCTCCTCCTCCTCCTCCTCCTCCTCCTCGATAGCCAGCTGTCTCTCTTGTCTTCTCCTACCTTCTTCTTTTTCTTCTTCTTAATTCTATCTTTTTATTTTTTACTTTTTCAACTGCGACTACTTTCGTATTTCTCTTCTTCTCTTCATCTCTTCCTTCCTCCTCTTCCTCCTCCGTCCGTCTCTCTTTACTATTTTTTTTTACGTCTTCTTCAACTTTGACCTCTTCTTTCATATTCTTCTTATTCTCTTCATCCTTTTTTCCTCCCCCTCCTCCTCCTCCTCCTTCTGTCCCATTTACATGACACCCTACAGTAACATTCTTGTATATTACTGGGTTTCACATGCCTTGAAACAC
>JAPQNM010000016.1:2614595-2619595 GCA_029783475.1 Metacarcinus magister
GCACAAATATTGACTCTTCTCTCATCTTCCCTCTTCTCTTCTCTCTCATCATCTCTCTCTTCTCTTCTCTTCTCTCTCATCATTCCGCTTCTCTTCTCTTTCATCTTCCCTCTTTTATCTTCTCTTTTTTCTCATCATCTCTCTCTTCTCTTTCATCTTCCCTCTTTTATCTTCTCTTTTCTCTCATCATCTCTCTCTTCTCTTCTCTTTCATCTTCCCTCTTCTTCTTTTCTCTCTCATCTGCTTCTCCTCCTTCCCTTTTTTTTCGTCTTCTGTGTTCTTCTCTTCATATTTTTTTTTTGTTATGTATTCTCTCCTTTCTTTCTCCTTGTTTCTCTCTCCCCCTATCGTATTTTGCTAGTATCTTTCAGTTATGATAATAGTAATTCAAGGTAAAAATGAATGCATGAATGAATGAGTGAGTGAAAGAAAAGAAGAGGAAGAAGAGAGGGTATAAGAAGATAGCCATCCACTTTCCTTTTCTTTCGCATATATAGAAGGGAAGAGAGAGAGAGAGAGAGAGAGAGAGAGAGAGAGAGAGAGAGAGAGAGAGAGAGAGAGATAGATATGATAATGGCCGCCGAGCTAAGAGGAGAGTTAGGGAGAGGAACAGAGGGAAGGGAGAAAATGAGGGATTAAGAAGGAGAAAGGGGTGAGGGAGGGGAGAAGGGAGGTTGGGGGGGATCGTGAGTGAGGGAAATGAGTCGCTGTCAAGTCTTCATTCTCAGTCATAACTCATAATTCACGACTCATCACGAAACCAGGAGCATGAAGAGGAGAAGTACAAAGGAGTACAAAGGAAGAACAGACATCAATAGTTCTAACGAGGCTGTCTGACTACTATAATATCTACTTGATAGAGACAAAAGGATAGCAAAGCGGAAGGCTCCTCCCCACCCACCCCTCCCTCCAGCCGAAGCTGGCCGGAAGAGGAGGCGATACTATGTAGTATAGACAAACTATCATGGAATTTATATAGGAACGTGAGAAAATAGAGGTAATCTACGGCTATTGCTACAAAAAAAAATGTACGCAGGAATGAAATACTCTATTTGGTGAACTAATACTAAGTACTTGTACTTATCAAGTTTCTTCTTAAACGATTCAATTATGATACTGTTAACAATTTGTGCTGGTAGAGAAGTCCAAATATTCACGATTCTGTTAAAGAAAAAGTGGTTCGCTTTGTTTGATCAAAACGCTTACCAATGATCTTGAAACCATTGTTACGAGTGGTGTTTGTGAGATCGGTAGTTATTGGTTATTGGTCGTTTATGCTAATATTGTCAAAGCTGCGGAAAATTTCAAATATCTCAATTAGGTCCCTACGTTTGGATAAACTGAATAAGTTCAATTCCTTTAGTCGTTTAGTCATTTTATTCTAACATTCTATCTTTTTCGGGTCGAACTTGATGACAGGCAAACAGACAGACAGAACATTTGTTTTGATACGGATAGTGCAGTTCCTGTCGAGGAGGAGGAGGAATGTAAATTGTAGCATGAGTAATGAGATGCAGAGTGGGTATCTCAGTTCTTGATCTATGTAGCAAGTGAGGAGAATGAGAATAAAGATAAAGTTAACTGTGCAGGAATGGGAGGAGGAGGAGGAGGAGGAGGAGGAGGAGGAGGAGATAAAATAAATGAACCAGAAATGCTAATCCATTTAAGGAAATAACAACATGAAATCAACAAAAATACAACACCATAAACACTCCTAAGGATTAATTTATAAAAAAAGAAAAGAGCAGGAAAAAATGTAGAGTTAAAAAAGAAAGAAAGAAAAGAAAAGGAAATACCAAAAATTACTGGAAGAAGAAGAGGACAAGGAGGACGATGAAGAGGAGAAGGAGGAGGAGGAGGAGGAGGAGGAGGAGGAGGAGGAGGAGGAGGAGGAGGAGGAGGAGGAGGAGGAGGAGGAGGAGGGAGAGCAGGAGGAGGGAGAAGATGAGGGTGGAGGCGTGTGTTTATGTGTGTCTCTTCTAATTATGACAAACGTTGGTGTGTGTAATGATGAATGACGCACCAGAGAGAGTGGAGGAGGTCAACCGCACCACCCGTTGACAAAGAAAACACTAATATTACTTGTATCAGATGAAGTAGATGATGGTGAGAGATGATGAAAGAAGAAGAAAATGGTAATAAAAGATGATAATGGTGATGATAATGATTAAGAAGGAGAGAAGGATAGTAATTCAATAATGTTAGTTTTTTTTATGATAATTTTTGGCTTTCCTTATTTTTGATGATAAGTTTTATTCGGTAAAATATTGAATTATTTATTGATCTATTATTTATTCAATCATTAATTCTGCTATCATATTTTTTTCATTTTATTTACCTTCTATTAGCTGCATTAACTTATTTTTTTTGCTATCCTCTACCGTATGAACATTTATATATTAAAAAAAACAAACATACGAGGCATTTCTTAAACTATTTCCTTCACCACAAAAGAATCAGAAAGTGAGAAGTACGATAGTTTATTATATTAGTGTACGAGCATCTCAGTCCATCAGTCAGTAAGTCAGTCAGTCATCATGCCAGCCCGTCTGCTTGTTTATACGCCTGTGTGTGTGTGTGTGTGTGTGTGTGTGTGTGTGTGTGTGTGTGTTTGTGTTTGTTTAGCCACAGCCACTTACTACCAGGAACAGTTTGTTAATATCACGTCCGGTTCCGATTATTTATTTAAAGTGGTGAATCCTCTGTTTGTAAAGGGTGTGAGACGTCTCCTTGTGCGACCGACTTGGAGAAAAACGCTACTTCACTCCATCTCTCTCTCTCTCTCTCTCTCTCTCTCTCTCTCTCTCTCTCTCTCTCTCTCTCTCTCTCTCTCTCTCTCTCTCTCTCTCTCTCACAGTCGTAAACCCAAACCTACCCAACTCACGTCGTTATTCTCGTAAAACGTAATGCAATTCATGTCAACTTTAACTACAAGCAACACACAGTCTTTCCCAGAGGATCGTGGGTCTTAGGTTAGAGATACAGAGCTTCATTCACCCTTACACCCTCCTCTCCTCCTTCTAACCCTTACTTACACTCGCCTTTCCTCCCTCAACCCAACCCTCCAGCGCCTCACCGCCGTCATAATCTCAAAGGCACTGGAGAAACGCGCACGCAACACCCGTTCCTCTCCCAGTAAGGAAATAGCAGGGATGAAGGTTTTGAATAATTCCTTCGCGCTCAACCTCATAAGGAAATTACAGCTTCTTGACCGCCTGCCCCCTTGCCCGTCCGCCCGCTTGCCCGCCTGCCCACCCGCCCGCCCTCTCACTCATTCCCTTGGTGTGGTCCTGCTTTTGGGTGGGTGGCCGTGCTGTGCTTATGGTCGCTTTATGGGTATCACGGGCAAGCAATTATAAAGAGAGAGAGAGAAAGAGAGAGAGAGAGAGAGAGAGAGAGAGAGAGAGAGAGAGAGAGAGAGAGAGAGAGAGAGAGAGAGAGAGAGAGAGAGAGAGAGAGAGAGAGACAGAGAGAGAGAGAGAGAGAGAGAGGAGAGAGAGAGAGAGAGAGAGAGAGAGAGAGAGAGAGAGAGAGAGAGAGAGAGTCATATTTCCACCATTATCATCGCTTATGCATTATTAATTACACACGTTAGCTCCACCTGATACACACACACACACACCACACACACACACACACACACACACACACACACACACACACACACACACACAAAGGGGGAAAACAAAAGAGCATCACTAAATACCGAAAACCGTGAAGGCGAAATTTTCCAGTTATTAATTCTGCAGCAGATAAAGTTTTAGAATTGAAGGCTTTGTAGACGGTAATGAACACGAATGATTTTGCTTAAAGCGTGAGTGAGTGAGAGTGACGATAATATTAGACGTGCGTGATGCAACCAACACACGAACACACATATACTAGTCCTAAAAGCGTGAAATATGAATGTAAGAAAATATTGTTGTATAATAAAATGCGAAACGAAATGGAGGGATCGATGAAATATAGTATAAGATAAGAAAAATGTGGAAAAAAATTATTGGTTGCTTATGTGTGAGAATGAATTTAGTGAAAATATTAATACTCGTGGGTCTATAAAGGAAGGGAAAATGTGGCTTCCTGTACCGTAAATTTTAGATCTTGTGTTGGTTGCGAGTGAAATAAAGATAGAATGAGAGATAGCCTTAGCTCACCTGACAGGAGAAATTGAAATTATAGAAGAAAAATAAAAAAATAAACACATACATACAATTCAGTTTAAAAAAAAGATAAATTCCAAGCAGACGAACAAATTGAAAACACGAATGAAAATGAAGAAAAAAAAATAATGATACAACTCAAGATGACGTGAAGAAAAATATAAATAAATAGAAAAAAAGAAAAACTATATATATCTAAAATAAACTTAACAAAATTATGTTCATTCAATTTATATTATTTTCACTCCATCCGGGATGCAGACAGGAGTAAGGGGAAGGAGAGGAAGGTAATAGGGAGAAACAGAGATTGGGGGAGTAATTCTGCTGACTCCACTCCCCTCACTCCCCCACTCACTCCCTCTCCCTCTCCCTCTCCCCTCACTGCACCTTCATCCGCACTCCCTCTCACTTTCTTACTTCCTCAACTCCCTCACTCCTTCACTCCCCATGGTTCCTACTCCTCCTCATCTCTCCCTGCACTCCCCAGCTCCTCTCACTCAATTTTTAGTCTTTCTACAATTCATTAGTTTGTTGTTTGTGTTTTCTGTTTCATTATTTTATAGTTATTTTATGTTATTTATTTGCCGTTTTATTTGTTTCTTCAATCTTTCTTTCTTGCGTCTTGTGTATTTTTTTTTCTCTCTCTCTCTCTCTCTCTCTCTCTCTCTCTCTCTCTCTCTCTCTCTCTCTCTCTCTCTCTCTCTCTCTCTCTCTCTCTCTCTCTCTCTCTCTCTCTCTCTCTCTCTCATCCGCGTATCCTCTTCCTTCTCCTTCCTTCATGCCTATCTCTATCCTTTCCCACGTCTCCTCACGACCCTGTCACTCCTCCTCCTCCTCCTC
>JAPQNM010000016.1:2622095-2629595 GCA_029783475.1 Metacarcinus magister
CTTCCCTACCCTTCCCTTTCCTTCCCTTCCCTTCCTTCCTTTCCTCCTTCATCTCCCTCTCCCTCTTCCTCATATTCCATCCCTATCTCCCTCTTTTCCTACATGATATTCTCCCTTCATCATTCCTTCTCTTTTATCTATTTTCCTTGTGTTTTCATATTCTTTCTTCCCTTCAATATGTGTTTTTATTCCCCTTTCTTAATGTTTCTGTTTGTCCCTCCATCCTTCCCCTCTCTTTTTTTCCCATTAATATTTCCTCCCTTACTTCTCTTCTATTCTTCCCCTCACCCCTTTCCTCCTTTTTTCATCCCTTTTCCTCCTCCACTCTTACCTTCCACTCCACTCTCCTTCATGTGTTTACTCCTCACCTGGGAAGCATCATTGTGTGTGTGTGTGTGTGTGTGTGTGTGTGTGTGTGTGTGTGTGTGTGTTTTAAGTAAGATGTGTATGACCTTTCACCACCACTACTACTTTTTTTTGCCCTGGTAGTAGTAGTAGTAGTAGTAGTAGTAGTAGTAGTAGTAGTAGTAGTAGTAGTAGTAGTAGTAGTAGTAGTAGTAGTAGTAGTAGTAGTAGTAGTAGTAAAACAAGTCTTGTACCTGTTTTATGAGGGTGTTAGGTAGGGGGGAGGGCTTACTATAGATGGCTACCCTCACGCTACCTCCTTTTATTATACCTTTCTCTCTCTCTCTCTCTCTCTCTCTCTCTCTCTCTCTCTCTCTCTCTCTCTCTCTCTCTCTCTCTCTCTCTCTCTCTCTCTCTCTCTCTCTCTCTCTCTCCGCCCCTTAAAGTACTCCAAGATTAACGTCAACCGCACCTGCCATTCCCATTTCATTGACAGGGGAGAGGTAGAGGCGAGAGATAAAAAAGAGGAGGAGGAGGAGGAGGAGGAGGAGGAGGAGGAGGAGGAGGAGGAGGAGGAGGAGGAGGAGGAGGAGGAGGAGTGGTCGAAGTCTTAGGAAAACGATAAAATGGAGAAGAGAGAAAATGCAATGAAAATGGAGACTCCTTCACTAACAATAGCTTCACTCAGGTGTGTGTGTGTGTGTGTGTGTGTGTGTGTGTGTGTGTGTGTGTGTGTGTGTGTGTGTGTGTGTGTGTGTGTGTGTAGACAGGTGTGTGGAGGAGACAGGTGAGCTAGAACAGGTGAGGGGAGGTGAAAAGGGAAGGTATACAGTAAAGTAAACAGTCTTCTACTCTCCCCTATTTTCCCTCATTCTTCATGTAAATAACTTCCTCTCTCTCTCTCTCTCTCCCTTCCTTCCGCCTTCTTATAGTCACTTGTTTTCTGTGTATGTTTTTTTTTCTATATTCTCTCCTCTTCTCTTTCTCCTTACTCCACGTTTCCTCTCCTCTGATTCTCTCCCCTTCCCTTCCTTCACCTCAATTCATCCCCTCTTCAGTAGGTATGGCGTCTTAAGCATCATTTTTCATCTCCCCTCTTTTCCACCTTCCTTTCTTCCCTACCTACTTATAATTGCTACTTATCTCTCCTCCCCTCACTTAAGATTTCCTCCTCCTCCTCTCCTCCCTCTCCTATCCCTCACTCCTGCTTCCTCTCCATCTCCTTCTACTCTTCCTTCACAACTTGGTAAAACTTTCTTCCTATCCTGTAATTTCCTCTGCATTATTTCCCCTTCCGTGTCTCTCTCTTCTCACATTCTCTTTCTCAATTTCCTCTGCTTTCCCTTCCTCTGTTTCTTTATTTCCCCTCTTCGTGTTCTCTTCAGTATCTTCTTCCCCTCCTTTCTTATTCTTTCTTATTCTCTATATGTTTCCCCTTCCTTGTTTTCCCCTCCTTCATCATCTGTTAACCCTTGTCTCTCTCTCTCTCTCTTCTTCGTTTCCCCTTTCATCACCTTTTCCGCGTATAGCAATCCTCATCCCTCATACATTCTTCCCCTCCCTTCCTCTTCCCCTCATTACCTTCCCTCCACTTCCTTCTGTTCCTCCACCTCTCTCTACATCTATTGCTACTACCACTCCCATTTTCTCCCCTCTTCCTTGGCCCTCCCTCTGCCCCTCCCTCTGCCCCTCACTCCTTCCCCTCACCCAGTTCCCCTCAGTGTGTGGCGGTGCCCTTTGATACCCAGTGGCGGTGGTCCTGCGGTGCCCACTTACCCACTTAAGGGGAGTCTGACCGCGGCCTCAACACTTTATAGTTCCCACGTATCTCCCCTTGACTCCCCTCTCCCTTTCCCCTCTCCCTCTCTCTCCTCTTATCACCCATGACGCCCTCTAATTTCTTCACCTCCTCCTCCTCCTCTTATTCTCTTACCTACATTCCCTTATTTATCTTCTTCCTCCTCTCCCTTCCTTCCCCTTACCTTTCCCCTCTCCCCTCTCTCTCTCTCCTCCGTGACCCCTCCAATTTCCTCACACCCTCTTTATTTTTATTCTTTCTCTTACTTCTATTCTTCTACTGTCTTGAATTTTTCCCCTCACTTTCCTCTCTCCTTCCCCTCACTTCCCCTCTCTCTCTCTATTCTCCTTCTCCTTTTCTCATTCTGTCACCTACATTCTTCTACTGTCTTGTCTTCTTCCCCTCTCCCTTCCCCTCTCTCTCTCTTTCTCTCTCTCTCCTCTCCCTTTTCGCTCATCCGTGACGCTCCTTCATTCCTTTACTTCCTCTTCTTTCCACTTGTCACATTCATTCTTTTATTACTCTGTTGTGTTATCTTATCATTTTTCTTCTTCTCATTCCTTCTGTATCGTCCATGAATGTTCGACTCTCTCTCTCTCTCTCTCTCTCTCTCTCTCTCTCTCTCTCTCTCTCTCTCTCTCTCTCTCTCTCTCTCTCTCTCTCTCTCTCTCTCTCTCTCTCTCGCTCTCTCTTTCCTTATCTCCTTTCTTCCCCTCCTTTTCCTCTCCATCTTTCCCTTCATCTCTTCCTCTTCCTCCTCCTCCTCCTCCACTCCATCAACTTTCTTTCCCATCACTCCTCTCACCATATCGCACTCACTCCCACTTTCTTTCCCTCACTCCTTCACTCCCTCCCTCCCTCCCATAACTCCTCCCTTTGACAACCTTCCCTTAATTCCCTTTTCCCTTAAACGTATTTATTTTCCCATTTATTTTCCCAACGTCCCTTTCAAGCCCAACGCTGCCGCCCATAAATTTCCTACCGGTCTTTTGAGAGAGAGAGAGAGAGAGAGAGAGAGAGAGAGAGAGAGAGAGAGAGAGAGAGAGAGAGAGAGAGAGAGAGAGAGAGAGAGAGAGAGAGAGAGAGAGAGAGAGAGAGATCAATGATACATACGCTTCACTGGACAGAGAGACAGACAGACAGACAGAGAGACAGATTAATCTCCCCTCTAGTCTATTTTTTTAACTTTTTGTTCCGAACACACGAATGAAGCATCGAAACAGAAATGAACCACCTGAAGCGTTTCGTGTGTGTGTGTGTGTGTGTGTGTGTGTGTGTGTGTGTGTGTGTGTGTGTGTGTGTGTGTGTGTGTGTGTGTAATGAGAGCACAAAGGTTGTACTTATTACTACGTTGGTAACAATGTAACCTGTTTTGGAATGAGGGGAGGGAGGGAGGGAGGAAGGAAAAAGATGGAGAGAGGCAGGAGGGAGGGAGGGAGGGAGGAAAATGATGGAGGGAGGCAGAAAGGAGGGAGGGAAGCAGTACCTGTTCTCGTTATCTCTGTCTTATATTTTGTTCTTTATTTCGATGATAATCTCCGTGGAATTTAATTTCTAGTTTATTATTATCCAGGTGAAAGGTTAATAAGAGTACCAATAACTGTACTACTACTACTACTACTACTGCTGCTACTACTACTACTACTACTACTACTACTACTACTACTACTACTACTACTACTACTACTACTACTACTACTACTACTACTATTGATGCTGTTGCTGCTTCTGCTAGATAAAGATGATGAAAACATGAGTAATGATTATAATGATGATGAGAATAACAATGAAAATAATGATAATGATAATAATAAAGATAATAATGATAATAATAATGATAATATTGATAATGATGATACAGTAATATTAACGATAATTATCATAACAATAATGATAACGATAATAACAATAATATTAAGGGTAATAGAAAAAATAGTAACTATAATAATAATTAGCACCAATAGCAATAAAGATAAAAAAATATACATATGTCGTTTGTTATGTTATATATTATATTTTCAATTCATGATATTTATGTTAGAATTGTAATGCTAGCGTGTGTATGTGTGTATGTGTGTATGTGTGTATGTGTGTCTTTCAACAACTAGGAAACACACGTCACATAATAAAACAAAAACAAAACCCAAAACTTAAATATTAGAAGAAAACCCTCACATCTTACCATTAATCGGTTTGTCAAGGACGCACCAACACACACACACACACACACACACACACACACACACACACACACACACACACACACACACACACACACACACACACACACACACACACACACACTTAAAAAAAAATTGCGAACAGGTAAGGATGAGAAGAGAAGTTAGGAAAAAGAAAAAAAAACAGGTCAGATTCCACACATGTAACTCTTTGCAAGCCGGATATTCCTGTCAGTGTGATTATGACTAATTCTGTTTTCTTTACAGGTAAGTGAATGAGGGGAAGGTGGCCAGGTGTGAGGGTCCGGGCGGTAAGTACTGGAGGGAAGGAGGGAATGTGAGGTGGAGGGAAGAGGGGAAAAAGTTGCTCCTACCACCCTACATGTTCCTCTGATACAGATAACCATCACAGACTTTCGATTCATGCTGTCAGGTTGTGTGTGTGTGTGTGTGTGTGTGTGTGTGTGTGTGTGTGTGTGTGTGTGTGTGTGTGTGTGTGTGTGTGTGTGTGTGTGTGTTCATGGTTAATCTTCGAAAGTGAGATTTTCTACGTCAGGCCGATGAATAAATTCCTTCTCTTCCTCGTCTTCTTCTTCTTCCTCTTTCTCCTCTTCCTCCTCCTCCTCCTCCTCCTCCTCCTCCTCCTCCTCCTCCTCCTCCTCCTCCTCCTCCTTTCAAGGACAGGAAAAGATTGCTTGATGTTGATGTTGTCTTATTTTTTCCTACTCTCTCTCTCTCTCTCTCTCTCTCTCTCTCTCTCTCTCTCTCTCTCTCTCTCTCTCTCTCTCTCCCTCCTATATAGCGTGATCTTGAATTCTCTTCCTCCCCTTCATGGTACGCGACCGGGCATGTTTATATGTGCATGTTTATGTGTGTGTGTGTGTGTGTGTGTGTGTGTGTGTGTGTGTGTGTGTGTGTGTGTGTGTGTGTGTGTGTGTGTGTGTGTGTGTGTTGTTTGTTATTATTTTGGCTCGAATATTTACGTTCGTTTATTCGTGTTTATATTTCTTTTATATCTTATCTTTTATTTGCACATTCCTGATGCCTCATGCTTCCTCCTCCTCCTCTTCTTTTTCCTCCTCCTCCTCCTCCTCCTCCTCTTCCTCCTCTTCCTCCTCCTCCGTACCATTGTGTGTTAATGTACTCCCGCGGTCCCCTTGAGGTGCACTACGCCCCCTCTATACCTAGTGTACCTTTAATTATGCCTCACTCACCTGACCTTAGTCGTGAGTGTACCTGGTATTACACCGCCCCACATACCTGTAATTATCGCTCCTAGTATGTGTTTTTATTTTATTTATTTATTTATTTTTAGTTTTATGCTTTTTATTTATTTATTTATTTATTTTGTTACTTTTTTTTTTTATTGGTTTCGTTGGGTTTATGTATTTTTGATTGTAGTTTTTTTCTTTTTCTTCCTTTACACATTATTTTGCTATTTTTTTCCCGCCAACACATGTTTTTCTTTGCTATCTTATATATTTGATTTTCTTTATTATTTTCTGTCTGTCAAGTTTTCTTTCTTTATCTCTATTGACTATTTATTGTTCAATGTCTTTTTCTCTATTTGTGTTTGCTGACTATTAATTTTTTTTTGTCATACATTCAGTTATTCATGATTTATTTTTAGTATTGCTAATAGTAGTAGTAGTAGTAGTAGTAGTAGTAGTAGTAGTAGTAGTAGTAGTAGTAGTAGTAGTAGTAGTAGTAGTAGTGATATGCATAATAGGAGGAGGAGGAAGAAAGAGAATACATTTAATAGGATGCAGATATGAAGACGGAGAGAGAGAGAGAGAGAGAGAGAGAGAGAGAGAGAGAGAGAGAGAGAGAGAGAGAGAGAGAGAGAGAGAGAGAGAGAGAGAGAGAGAGAGAGAGAGAGAGAGAGAGAGAGTAAAAAAAAGATCACCTGTCTTTTACCGGGGTGTGTGGCAGAACAAAAAGAAATACAAAAAAATAAGGTTGGGACTCGAGTGACTAAAAGGGATTGAAAATAAAAAAAAAATGTTTACTTAGTGGTCAGAACAAGAATTGAAATAACAGGTAGAGAGTGAAAGAGAGAGAGAGAGAGAGAGAGAGAGAGAGAGAGAGAGAGAGAGAGAGAGAGAGAGAGAGAGAGAGAGAGAGAGAGAGAGAGAGAGAGAGAGAGAGAGAGAGAGCGAGGAAATAAGGAAGGAAAGGATAGGAAAATATATGAAAGAATCAAGTAGTAATGAACGTATGTATAAGGAAGAAACAAGGAGAAAGGAAGAGGAGATGCTAATGACAAAAGATGAGGAAGAGGCGGAAGAAAAGAAGGAAGAAGAAAGATACAGTAAAACAGGAAGGCGAGAGAGAAGAGCAGGTGGTTAGAAGGATGGAGTGGAGGGAAGGAGAGAAAAAAAGAAGAAGGGAGGAATGGCGAGAAGGAAAAAAAAGAGGGAAGAGGAGGAAGGAGGGAAGGAGGGGGAGGCAAAACATACGGGTGATCAGGTGACTAGACTTAAGGTTGAGCTGTGTCCTGAATCTGAATTGATGGTGCATTGATTGGGAAAATAGACGATCTGCAGGTGAATCTGAATTGTATTTGGAACTGAAGTGAATTGAATTGGAAATGATTGGATGAAGAAACTTGAATTAATGTTATGTTGTGTGAAATAATGTTTTGTTTTGTTTTATAGCGAGTGTATTGTTGGTGTTTTTTCAGTGTTTCTTCAATTTGTGTTGTATAAGGAATGGAAAGAAATATTAAGAAGGGAGTAATTTATGTTTTTCTCGTGATTATTGTTGTTATAAATTTACGGAAAAGGATCACAAAAAAGAAATAATGATAGATTTGGCATATCATTTATCTTCTTTTTTTTTAGTGTAAGAGGGAAAGGAAGGAAGGTAAATGAAGGTGTAGTGATGGCATGATTATTGTCTCCTTGAACTGTCTCTATTTTTTTTTTCTATTTCGACAGAATTTGATATGAATTCAAAACTATAAAATGAAGATGAATTGACTCGATCCTGTGTTGTTTAGAATCCTCCTCCTCTTCCTCCTCCTCCTCCTCCTCCTCCTCCTCCTCCTCTTCCTCCTCCTCCTCCTCCTCCTCCTCCTCCTCCTCCTCCTCCTCCTCCTCCTCCTCCTCCTCCTCCTCCTCTGATTCACCTGTCCCTCCTTCCTCATTAACAACAACTCGTTCCTTGTCTTCCTCC
>JAPQNM010000016.1:2634595-2637095 GCA_029783475.1 Metacarcinus magister
ATGCGTAGAGAGGTTGGTAGAGAACTAAAGAAAGAGAGAAAAAATGAAAAAAAAAAGAAAGAAAGATTAATTGATTGAGTGAGAAAGAAAAAGAAGACAACAACGACACTAAAAAGAAAATAACATAAATAGAAAAATCAACTAAAACAAAGCATAAAAAAAGAAAAAGAAAGAGAAAAAGAATGTTAACAAAAATCGAGTAAGAAGAGAAGATGAAACAAGATTAAGTAGAGAGATTTTCACGCGCCATCAAGTACCTATCCCGAGCCGTCCTCCTTCCTCGCCCCTCGTCGTGAGCACAGTGTATGATGTATGAAGGACGATACATCACACACGCCTCGAGCCATGGGGTGTCGCTGCTATACATTATACAGCGGCTCGTGTGAAGGGATGAGGGGCCAGGAGGTCAAGATTATACATCATACGTGTTTGGTTCAGGAATTGTACTGCTTGTTTGTTTGCGCTGTGTTTTGTTTGCCTTTTCTTTCTATTTTGTTTTAGTTAGTGTGATTCTCTTATGTTTGTTTTGTTGCGTAATTTTCATTCTTTCTACTTTCCTTTTTTTCATTACTTTCTTTGTCTTATCCTTTCCCTCCTTCATTACTTCATCTATACTTGCCTCACTTTTAGTATCATGTCTATGCTTTCATCCTTTCTTCCTTCCATCCTCTGCCTTAATATATCATTCCCTCGTCCTCTCTCTCCCTTGCCCATCCTTCTCCTTCCCACCCCTCCCCTTCCCACCCTTCCCCTTCCCCTGCACCAAGGTAAAGGTCATTGGGCGTGTGGTGCCGCAAGGTGAACTTCTGGGTCACCTTTGAAGTTGTTGTCGGCGTCGTGAAGGTCTTAGTCTTGGTCTTGGTCTTAGGCGACGTGTGTTGGCTTGATCTTAAGCGTGACGTATCCGTAACTAAAGCATCCATGTAGGTCTTTGAAAAGGGTTTGTTACGTGGTTTGACGCCTGAAAGTAAGCATGGAAAGGGTCCTTATGTAAGAGTGAAATTATTATTATTATTATTATTATTATTTTTTCGTTGATAGTTTTCTTTCATTTTATTCATCCTTGCTTCTCGTGTTGTTTATTTCAAAGGAAGCGAAGGTGTGTGTAGCAGATCTAAGTTGAAGGAAATATGTAACTTGCGTATGTTTAAGAATATGAAAGTATCACATCTATATTTTTCTTTGTCATGTTCAAGTCATGTTCTATTCGTAATGTTTGTATTTAAAGTGAAAATTGATGTGAGTTGTACTTTATTTCTTTATTCTGCTACGCCTCCATTTCTTTCGTCTTGTATTGGTATTTATGAGTTGATATTCCGTTAGTCTTGTATGCAGGTGTGATTAAGTTCGTTCTCCAGGTAAGGTATACGTGAGGGTGACTCGGGCAAGGTGTGGGGAGGTCAGGGTTGTCTCTACACACGTCTGGGTCTGGGAAGGCAAGGCAGGTAAGCACTCCACTAATAGCTAGCTCTCAGGTGTGGCTGCGCGAGGTTAAGTCTGGTGGTTGGGTTAGAGAACGTGAGGTAACGTTTTCTTAATCACCACGTAAAGGCAGGTGAGGAAACTTTATCTTATCTCTACGTGAGGTAAAGTTTTTATTATTTTTCCTTTGGTGTAAATAAGTGGAGTACCTGAACGTTTTATCGTACACCAAAACGAAGTAAAATGAAATAACGTTTTTGCAGACACTATAAATAAAATAACGTTATTTTATTCCACACACCTAAGGAGGAAAATGAAAGTGAAGAATCGTTCCTTTCAAACACATAGAGAGGTAAAGGAACGTTTTATTATACACCAAAATCAACCTGGTAAAATAACGTTCCCTGAGACATTAGGGAAAGAAACGTTCCCTCGTAAATCAGGGAGGATAGGCAAATCACCCCTCCCTTCAGACCCCAGGTGAAGGGAGGGGAACACGTACCCTGATAATTACATGAAGTGAAATAACGTTCCCACAAGCACAAACAACCTCATCCCTTCCCCTTGAAACGTCAGGTAAAGACAATTACAAAGAACGTCTCCTCGTATAAATGACATCAAAGTAACGTTCTCACAGGTATGTACAGGTAAAGTGGCGTTCCTAAGACACACACACACACACACACACACACACACACACACACACACACACACACACACACACACACACACACACACACACACACACACACACACACACACACACAACAGGCGAGGTAGAGTCATAAAATCAGAATCGAGCAGCCAGTCACTGGGGTCAAGCTTCATTTCGTTCGTTCCCTATGCTTTGCTCAGTCAGCCTCTCGACCCGCCCCTCCCTCGTCTGCCCACCGCCTCGCCGACGCTACCCAAGAGTACGTCTCCGCGGGTACAAGATATGCAGGGAGGAGATAATGTTTGCCTTGGAGGAGGAGGACGAGAAGGAGAGGAGGGAGGAGGAGGAGAGGAGGAGAGGAGAGTGAGTGCGGTGGAGAATAGAGGTGAAGATAATGTTCTTGCGCGCTCAGACAGGCAGGGT
>JAPQNM010000016.1:2642095-2644595 GCA_029783475.1 Metacarcinus magister
ATCTTTGTTATCTTTTTCACTTAGTTTGTTTTATTATCCTCTTGTCTTATTGTTTTTCTATCTCTTGTCACATATTTTTCTCTCTTATCCATATATTTTGTCTCTCTTTCTTCATCTTCTTCCTCTTTCTTTAACTTGTCATCATCTTCCCTTTCATTCCTTTTTTAGATTCTTCCTATTTTTTTTGGGGGGGTATCTTTTCCTCCTATCTCAGTCGTTGTTATCTTTATATGGCTTTATCTTACCTCTTATGGCTTAATCTTACTATGTCTGGTGGTCGTATTAGCTTCATTCATTCAGGTATTATTCAGTCATCCTTTGTGTATCTTTGTGTGAACGTATCTGAGCAAACTTAGCTTATTCACACCTCAGTTTGTTTTACCTTAATTAACGTTGCCTCACCTGGTCTTGGCCTTACTACCTTGAATACTTTTACTTGTGGTGTTCTATCGTTAATCATTCTTACCTGAACTTAACGTGTACCTAACCTAACTCTTATTCGATTTTTCCTGATTTAACTAACCTCATTTTATCTCACCTAACCTAACCTTAACATTCCTTACATTAGCATATCTTACTCAATCTCACCTCAAATCGCTATACTTAACCAATCTTATAAAATCTTACCTTACCTTACATTACCTTACCTTACCTTACCTTATCTTACCTTACCTTACCTCACTATATCTTACCTTACCTTACCTTACCTTACCTTACCTAACCTTACCTTACCTTAAAATCACCCTCCTCCCTCATACCTGTTGACGTCTATTCCATTAATGCACCAGGAAAAGTAACAGGAATTTTCTTTTTTTTCTTTCTTTTCCTTTTCCTCTCTGGGTCTAAGTGTTTTATCGTGTTGGGGTAAAAGTCACTGCCAGTCGCGTTTCCTCTCCCTTGGCGAAGTATACATCCTGCCCATCACCCTAAGAATTCACCTTCGTTAAAAAGGATTATTTGCACAGTAGAGTAGGAGAAAGAAAGAAAGAGTTGAATAGGGAAGGAGGAAGAAGAGGAAGAAGAGGAGTGTGTTAAGAAATGCAGCAGTATACGAGGGGAAGAGTTAGTGGAAATAAAGAGTAAAGGAGAGAGAATGAGGGAAAATTGCAAGGCTGTAGAGTTAGTGGAGTGGAAGACTGAGGAGGAGGAGACGGAGGAGAAGGAGGAGGAGGAGGAGGAGGAGGAGGAGGAGGAGGAGGAGGAGGAGGAGGAGGAGGAGGAGGAGGAGGAGAAGGAGGAGAAGGAGAAGGAGGAGCTGAGCGTCATGAAAGCAGCTACTGAAATCTTTATCATGGTAACAACACCACTCTATGATAACTCCTCCTCCTCCTCCTCCTCCTCCTCCTCCTCCTCCTCCTCCTCCTCCTCCTCCTCCTCCTCCTCTTCCTCCTCCTCCTCCTGTCTGTCAGCTGGTCACTCAGGATGGGACAGGAGGCGCCTCTCTCCAACGGAACACGAGTCTAGTACCGTCTCGACAGGAAGGACAGTATCTTTAGTTTTCATGTTTGGCAGGTGCTTGAGAGAGAGAGAGAGAGAGAGAGAGAGAGAGAGAGAGAGAGAGAGAGAGAGAGAGAGAGAGAGAGAGAGAGAGAGAGAGAGAGAGAAGAGAGAGAGAAGAAGAATTAGAAGGAATAGAAAAACGGGGATAATAAGTGAAAATCATAGAGACGAGACTTAGAGAGATGAATGCAAGAGAAACGAATGAAGGAAATGAAAGAAAGAGAGAGAGGAAAGGCAAACAAAGACAGACACAGAAGGAAATAGTTAATGAAAGAGAGGAAATAACAAGCCAAGATGAATTATTGATGAGGGAATGTGTGGTAAATAAATAGAAAGAAAATTGAGAGAGGGGAAATTTAAGAGGCATGGGGAGGAAGGGAAAGAGGGATGGAGGGGAGGAAAGAGAGAGAGAGGAGGGATATGAGGTTCAGAAGGTCTATCTGGTTGGTTAGAGGTAGTTCACATTTCTCTCTCTCTCTCTCTCTCTCTCTCTCTCTCTCTCTCTCTCTCTCTCTCTCTCTCTCTCTTTCATCATTTCTTTTTTATTTTGTACTTTTTAGTATAAATTCGTATACTTTTCTCGTATTCATTTTCTCAATATTTACATTTGTACTCATTTATCATTCATGTTATTATACTCTTTTCATTTTTTTTCGTCTTCTAAAGGTAATAATCTCAACTCTTATCTTTTCTTTCCTTCTATCTTATCTATTTATTCTTTTTTTTTGTTCTCTTTTCTCTTCCTCTCATTTATCATCTCTTCTTTTCTCTTCATTTCTTATCTCCTTTTGTATTTACACCCATTTTCGCATTTTTTCTTTATCTTTACCTGTTCCTCATTACCTGTCTCTCGTGTCTCCTCAGAGTGGTAAAGGGTGAAGCACGAAGGCGTGAGGAGGAGGAGGAGGAGGAGGAGGAGGAGGAGGAGGAGGAGGAGGAAGGAATAGTTTGGGTACAGAAGAGCGTCGACCTGGGAGAAAGAGAGATAGAGAGAGAAAGG
>JAPQNM010000016.1:2654595-2659595 GCA_029783475.1 Metacarcinus magister
TCTCCCCCTCCGTTTATCTCCCTCCCCTACCCTTTCTCTCCCTCCCCTCCCCTCCCCTCCTGTCCCCTCCTTTCCTCTCCCTCCGTCCGTTCCGATTCTCATCCATCGATCTACTTTATGGTTTCCGCATTCGGCCGCTTCACTTTATCGTCGCTGATGTGTGCGTCCGGTACCCATACACACACACACACACACACACACACACACACACACACACACACACACACACACACACACACACACACACACACACACACACACACAGAAGCGGACCTATTTGCTTGTAATCTCATATTTTTTTTCTTTTATTATAGAAATCTTTATATTCATATTTTCTTTTTCTTTTTTTTTCTTTCCTTTTTTTTTATCTCTTATCAATCTTTATCGTTGGTTGAATTGCTTGCTTTCTTGAATTTCCTGCACACGTCAATCTCAATCCCACTTATTTTCATTATTATGTCTAGTTGGTATATTATTTTTTTCTTCCTCGCTCGCTCTCAAGGCAGCTTTTATTTGCACTGGCATGACTGACGTGCCTGAAATGTTTGCAGATGTGATTTTATTGTTGGATATATACATTTTTTTCTTCCTTCGGCAGTACTGACTTGTATCTTAGAGGGTTGAGTGACTTGTGAGGAATGTAAAAGAGAGAGAGAGAGAGAGAGAGAGAGAGAGAGAGAGAGAGAGAGAGAGAGAGAGAGAGAGAGAGAGAGAGAGAGAGAGAGAGAGAGAGAGAGAGAGAGAGAGAGAGAGAGAGAGAGAGTACTCCAAAATCACCTTTCAAAATCAAGGGACAGAGGAACACAGTGAGGTAAGGGGAGGGAGGGAGAGGAGGAATCAGAGCCTTGAGAGTGGCAAGGGAATCCAGGTGAGGTGAGGGGGAGGATCACCTGGAGGAAGGATGCGCGACAGGTGGCGTTCCCTTCACACCTGAGCGTCCCTCCTCCGCGGGGTGTCCATCACCACGCAAATCTTCCCCCGTCCAGGTCTCGGGGTGAAAGGGAGGCGACGCTACGCTATAGACAGTGACAGGGAACAGAGAAAGCGTGAAGCCCTTGATTGTCCTGGGATTTTATAACGAAAGGCTTTGCTGAATGTCATCTCCGTCCTGGGAATTACTGGAATGCAAATCGTTCTGTTGGTTTTAAACTGGATGGGTTTGCTGAATACCTCGTCTGTCCTGGGTTGGGTTGGGTTGGGTTGATGATTCGTGTTATGCTGAGGTTGTAGACTGTCCTGGGTTTTTATACTGAAGAGATTTATTGCCTGTCTCGTCCATCATATGTTGAGAATTATTAGATGAAGTATTGTGGAAAAATGTGAAGGAATATTTTTGTTATATTTTTTTTGTGGGGGTACGAAATTGAAATGTGTGGTTGTTTTCTTTTTTGTTCCTATCGCCAGTTGTGTGCTAATGCTTCTTTTATGCGTCTGAATCACGTCTAGAACAGGTTATGGCGCCATTGTTTGCAGTTATGGTTGATAGGCTGTCGTCCAAGAGTGATAGCAAAGGTTGTTTGTCTTTTGATTTGGTTTTTTTTATTGTTTTTGCATCAGACATTCCTTTTCAAACTATTTTTTCCCTTATTTTATTACTACTACTATTACTTCTACTACTACTACTACTACTACTACTACTACTACTACTACTACTACTACTACTACTACTACTAATAATAATAATAATAATAATAATAATAATAATGCTAATCTTATTTTGAGGTGGGTGGTGGGTGGTGGGCCGGGGTGGGTGGGTTCGTGGGGACAGACTGGGTGGGTCATAGACGGGCGGGGCAGGTGGGTGTTCGGGGCTGAGTGGGTGGATGGGTGGGTTGTTGGGGACAGGCGGGGCAGCTGGGTGTTTGGAATTAGCGTCACTTGTCTCGTGGGCTTAGCGGGGTCCCTGGGGCCTAACACCCGCTCAACACCGCCCCTGGAATAGCTACCCCGTAAAAAAGAAAGGAAAGAAAGAAAGAAAGAAAAGGGTGGAAATTTTCAACCTGTAATTTCAATGGGATTTTTTTTCTATTTTGTTTTGTTTTCATTTGCATATGTATCTGTTTTCTATTTCATTATATCTTTGTGTATTTTTCACCCTTTTTTTTATGTTTATCAATATCTGACTCTGTATGTATGTAGTACCTATCTATCAAACTATTTTTCACTGTCCCTTTATATCTTTGTCTCTTTATTCTTCATCTTTACGTCTGTCCATCTGTCTGTCCATTTGTCATTACATATATTGGCAGATACATTACGCATTGATCATCTCTGTCCATTTCATATCTAAGTTTAATGCGAAAATTAAAGTTACCATTGCAATAGTCACCTGCATAATGACGTAGTAACCAGGTGAACAGGTGAACACAATATAACTCCGTGACCAATAAGAACACACAGATCAATACAAGAACAAAATAAGTTAACTTCAATTGTATTTTACCTCCTTTTGTTTGTGTATAAAAAAAAATTTTCATTTATTTACAAGCACTCTTATCTAATCTAATCTACTGTGACGCCCATTCCTTGGCACTCCCACAAGGGGGTTAGCAAAACAAAAGAGCATCCATTTGTTACTGTCCATTCACTCTACTCCTGCACACTCCATCGCTCTCAACCTTCTATATAGCCATTCTATTTTTTATATATTTAGAAGTCAAGTGCTGTAAAGATTTCCGGAGTTCATAAAATCTTTCTAAGAACTGTGACGATGCTGAAGGAGGAGGATGAGAAGGATTACAAAGGATTATAAACAGCAACTGACTTTCTGGTCCTTGCTAGGCTTTTTTGTAAAAGGAGGAGGAGGAGGAGAAGGAGGAGGAGGAGGAGAAGGAGGAAGAGGAGGAGGAGGAGGAGGAGGAGGAGGAGGAGAGGAGGAGGAGGAGGAGGAGGAGGAAGAAGAAGAAGAAGAGGAGGTGGTGGTTCTTAAGAATTCGTCTCCTCGTAGTGGTTCTTAGAAAGGCAAATGTCGCCTCCCATACCTGTCCTCCCGTGATGGTCAGGTAATTTATGGTGTGACAGGTGTGTGTGTGTGTGTGTGTGTGTGTGTGTGTGTGTGTGTGTGTGTGTGTGTGTGTGTGTGTGTGTGCGTGTGTGTGTGTGCGCGTGTGCGTGTGTGTTTGATTGGCTATTCATCACCGAAAGGTAACATTTATATTCAGATTAATTTTGATAATAGAGGGAGGCAAGATTGGGTATGGTGATGAAGGGGGGTACTAGGGGGAGGGAGGAACGGAGGGGAGGACAGGTAACTCAGGTGTTAGAGAAAGGTGGAGAGAAAAGGAAGACTAGGAGGAGGAAAAGGAGGAGAAGGAGGAGGAGGAAGATGTAAGTGGAGGTAAGGGACTGGAGAGATGGTGGGAAAGACAGGTATTGTGTTGGGTAATTGGGCAACCACATCCAATCGTGTGTGTGTGTGTGTGTGTGTGTGTGTGTGTGTGTGTGTGTGTGTGTGTGTGTGTGTGTGTGTGTGTGTGTGTGTCAAACTTTTCTCACAAGGTACTAATACATAACAGTACATACAAAAAGAAAATAATACAAATAAACAGCAACACAAAATTAAATTAAAACAAAACATTGATTACACAAACCACGAAAAGAAAAGAAACTCAAACAAGAATTAATTTAACAAAACAATATTCATGTCACAACTAAAAGGAAAAGGAAAAGGAAGCCAAAATCAAAATTGCAAACATAGGAGGCACAAATTACCACCTTGCAACACCGCTCACTACCAATCACCCTCTTCTTATTTCCATATTCTCAACACTTTACGCACTAAATCACGTATGTACTCAACACATGTAGTACTCTCAGGAGACGTAAAGATTTAGAAGAAAAAAAAAATATAGTAAAACCAAGACAGACGAATAAATAAACAAAAGACGAATGGGGATAAGAAAGGTTTACTTGGCTTTTGTGAGAAATAATGAAGTAATTTATATTCCCTCTGGACAAGCCTCTGGTGGGTCTTTGGCGCTTCCCTGTGTGACCTCCACCCCTGGGGAACGGAAGGAGGAGGAGGAGGAGGAGGAGGAGGAGGAGGAGGAGGAGGAGGAGGAGGAGGAGAGGCAAGGGTTGGTATACGTAAGGAATAAGGGATATGAAGTGGAATAGGAGAAAGGAAGAACTAGGGAAAGATATAGAGATTCAATAGAGAGAGAGAGAGAGAGAGAGAGAGAGAGAGAGAGAGAGAGAGAGAGAGAGAGAGAGAGAGAGAGAGAGAGAGAGAGAGAGAGAGAGAGAGAGAGAGAGAGAGAGAGAGAGAGAGAGAGCATTTATTTTACATAATTTGTTAATGAAATAGATATACTATTCTGTAATCTCTTTCGATTTTATGTTTTATGTTTAGCTAAGTAATGATAATAATAGTAATAATAATAATAATAATAACAACAATAATAATGATAATAATAATAGTAATAATAATAACGATAATGATAATACAAGGGACTGAAGGAAGATAGGATTAAGCGAGGACTGAAAAGTGGAGGGAAGGGAAGGGAGGGGTAGAGGAAGTGAGGGAGGGAAGGGAGGGAGGGAAGGTCACCTGGTTAGCACATTGGCTGCTGGCCAGTGCAAGGCGCCACGCTGTCTCCTCCCTCCACCACGTGTCTCCTCTTCCCTCCACCTTTTTCTCTCCCACCACCCATCCCTCCCTCCCTCCCTCCATCTTCTCTCCTCCACTTGCTTCCCTTCCTCCACCATCCCTCCCTCCCTCCCTCCCTCACGCGTCTCCTCTTCCCTCCACATTCTTCCCTTCCTCCACCCTTCCATCCTTCCCTCTATCGCTCTTTCCACTTAAAGCATGTGGAGTCTCTTCCTTCTTCCTCCTATCTGATTCTCTTTATCTCCTTTCATTCATTCATCTATCCATTTCTCTCTCTCTCTCTCTCTCTCTCTCTCTCTCTCTCTCTCTCTCTCTCTCTCTCTCTCTCTCTCTCTCTCTCTCTCTCTCTCTCTCTCTCTCTCTCTCTCTCTCTCTCTCTTCATCATCCTCT
>JAPQNM010000016.1:2662095-2707095 GCA_029783475.1 Metacarcinus magister
GGGGAGGTGGAGGTGGAGGGGGAGGAGATGGTAGAGGCGGCGGTGGGGGAGGGGGAGGGGGAGGAGGAGGAGGAGGAGGAGGAGGAGGAGGAGGAACACATAGGAAGAACAAACAACAACAGGCCTGCTGGCCCTTACGAGGCTGTTTGTGAGACTACACTATCTACTCTAGAGTGAAGGATACAGGATAGTAAGGGTGAAGGCTTCTCTCCCCAGCCATGGCTGGCAGGGAAAGGAAGGCCAACCAAGACCATACTGTCACTACCACTACTGCTACCACTACTTCCTGGCAAGCGATGTCAGGCCACTAGCGACGTCTTTTGAATCGACATTTCGTAAGTTAGGTACATCAGGATGAACTTACTCAAAGTTTGCTACGTTAACGGATAGTATTTTAGTTGTGGATTGGCTTCTAAATATTTGTCAAGTCTATTTTTGAACGTAGTAATTGTTTTACTGTCGACGATATTGGCGGGCAGGGAGTTCCAAACGTTAACGATCCGATTGAAAAAGAAGTGCTTGGCTTCGTTTGATGTGAATCTTTTACCAGTAATCTTAAAAGAATGACGTCTTCTTGTTATATTTGATCGATCAAAAGTAATGTAATCTTCTGCATTGATATTATCGAATCCTTTGATTATCTTGAACATTTCAATTAAATCCCCTCGCATCCTTCGTTTTTCTAGGCTGAATAAGTTTAGTTCTTTAAGTCTTTCTTCATAAGGTTTATTTTTCAGCCTTGGAATCATTTTTGTTATTCTTCGCTGGACTCTTTCCAGTTTGTCAATGTCCTTTCTGTAATATGGGGACCAAAACTGTACGCAATACTCAAGATGGGGTCGTACTAGTGAATTATGCAGTTTTAATATGACTTTTTCTGATTTATTTTCGAAAGTACGCCCAATAAAGCCGACCAATCTGTTAGCAGTTTTAACTACCTCTGAACAATGTTGACTGGGCTTTAAATCGTTTGATATTGTGATTCCCAGATCTTTTTCTTTGTTTACTGTAGAAAGTGATTTACCATTCATTGAGTACTGAACGTGATCATTATTTCTTCCGATGTGTAGTACCTTGCATTTTTCAACGTTAAATTTCATTTGCCATTTATTGGCCCAAGACGTTAGTCGATCTAGGTCTGATTGTAAGACTTCTCTGTCAATTGTCGTAGTTACTTTGCTGAGAATTTTCGTATCGTCAGCGAATTTCGATATTTTGCAAGTGATCCCATCATCTATGTCATTAACATATATTAAGAATAAGACAGGACCAAGCATATATCCAAGCAATATATAAGTAAATGTACTAATCAATTAATCAATAAGTAAATTATTAGATAAACAAAATAATGCAATACTAAGATACACAGTACATGTTTTTTTTAAGAAAGTAATTGAAAAGTCATGTAAGTAAGTTGACTTTGTTTTCTTCTTATAACTCTTTCTTTGTTTGTAAAAGTTCTTGTAATTCGTCCATGGAATTCCAGAGTTCATTCCAAATCGAGTTTTGGTTTTGGTCTGTGGATCCATGGTTCAATCCATTATCACTTTGTTTGTGACTGTTCATTCGTTGGGAATGTTCTGCATGTTGCAGCCATTCATGTCTTTGTGCTCTCGCCAGTGTGACGTAATATTGTTCCATCTGGTTTCTGTCCAGCTGGACGAGAGTCAGGTTCCGTGCTGCCTCCTGCAGGTCGCGGGCAGCACGGTCTTCTTTTGTTACACTGGTGTGTACTTGATCAACGCACTGGTCGTAGTGCAGTTTCAATTCATGCTGGCGAGTCTCGAGTGTGTGGTACTCGAGTCGCAGCTTCGCTACAGTCGCCTTACAGAGATCTGTGATACTCTTGGCTTGACTTTCAGCTCCTTCCTTGCGGCGCAGGACCATGTTCAAGTGTGTTTTCAGGTTGACACTTTGGTCCTGCTCCTGCTTCAGCTGTGTTGCCAAAGCTTCTTTCTCCTTCAGCACAACCCGAAGGTCGTCCTTGGAGTTCTCCAGCAGACGTTGCAGTGCTGCGTACTGTTGACGCACACTGCTCACCTCTGACACAACCTTCGTGTGGTCTTTAACCACACGGTCATGATTTGCCTTCAAGACCTTACGTTCTGACAACAAGACATTAAGGTCCTGCATCAGACCGTTTTGGTCTTCCAGTAGGACCTGGTGGTCCCTATCCAAAAGTTCATACTTTTCTTTCAAGACCTTGTGGTCATTAACCACAAGGTCATGATTTCCCTTCAAGACCTTACGGTCTGACAGCAAGACATTAAAGTCCTGCAGCAGACCGTAGTGGTCTTCCAGTAGGACCTGGTGGTCCCTATCCAAAAGGTCATATTTTTCTTTCAAGACCTGGTGGTCTGACAATATAACCTTATGGTCCTTCACCACACTAATGTGGTGTGTCGCAAGGACCCTGTAGCCGTTATTCACAGCATTGTGTTCCTCCAGTAGGACCTGGTGGTCCCTAACCACAGCACTGTGGCTGTTCTTCAAGACCCTGTGGTCTGACAATAGAACCTTATGGTCCATTAACAGACCGTAGTGGTCTTCCTGCAAGACCTTGTGGTCATTAACCACAAAGTCATATTCTTTCTTCAGGACCTTGTGGTCATTAACCACAAAGTCATATTTTTCCTTCAGAACCTTTTGGTTCATCAGCAGACCGTAGTGGTCTTTCTTCAAGACCCTGAGGTCTTCAACCACAGTAAGGTGGTTAGCCGCAAGGATTTTGAAATCCTTATGCAACTCCTCAAAGGCGTCCAGCACCAGGTCGCGCTCGGTGAGCACGCCCTTGTGTGCTTGACGCTCCTTGAGGAGCTCGTCCTTAGCCATGCGGACAAGGTCCACAAGGCCGGCCACCCCCTTTTGGAGGGCGACGTCGTCCTGCAGGGCACCGCTGCGGCTGAAGGCCGGCAGCGGCTGCCTGTTCTTGGTACTATGCACGCCGTGGTGCGGGTCGGCCAGGGTGGTGCACGCCGCCAACAACGGCAACGCGCACCACAGCACTGTTAACGTCTTAAATCCAATTTTCATCGAAAGTTAAAACTTAATACTGAGAATGTTCAATGAAATGCAAAAGTGCGGAAAGTAATGAGTGAAGATGAGGTGAAGGTCCTTGTGCATGATTTACCCTGGCAGGAGGAGAAGGAAGAGGAGGAGGAGGAGAAGGAGGAGATACAATGGAGTACAAAGAAAGAACAAACAGCAACACTCATACTGGACCTAACGAGGCTGTCTGTGTGGCTACACTACTACTATAATATCTACTTGATAGAGACAAAAGGACAGCAAAGTGGAAGACTCCTCCTCACCCACCCCTCCCTCCAACCGAAGCTGGCCGGAAAAAAAGCGATACCATGTAGCATAGACAAACTATCATGGAATTTATATAGGAAATTAAGAAAACACCAGTCTCACCTTCCTAAACGCCTAACTCAAGTATCGTCGATCCTTTCGAAGCCTCGCCAGCAGCACTTGTCGCCAAGTGTGGGTCTGTTGACTCAATAAAGAATCAGACACCCTTCCAGCGAAACCAAGAAGCTGAAATATATCCCTAGGTAATTAAATAAGATCACAGAAATTTCTTCTAGAAGCCAGTTGATACAACTCAAAGGGCTCCCAAAAGATAATCTGTTACGGAAGGAAGGAGAACCAGCTACCATGAAGCATAGGGATGAGAGGACCTTCGTAGATAGGAGAGGTGAGGGGAACTCACACCAGTAACTGATTCTAAGGGAAGCTTTTATAGTGTAGAGGTCACAACACTCCTCTACACCGCAGACCCATATGACTGGGGCCATGATGGTCCAGCTAACTAGGACCACGGAACTCCAACCATTGTTTCTAAGGAGATTATCTGCCTGCAGTCCAATCCACCACTGCTGCTGCCCTGTGGCTTCACCGTGACCCTGGCATGGGGGACTTAGCAATGTTACACCTTGTCCAAGGGTGACCTGAGACTATGCAGGGCAGGGAAGTCAATTTCCGAGGTGAAGTAAAATTCACCCGCATACCGGAGGAGGAGGTTCTGCAGAGCACCTGCTGAAGGTGCCAGCAGCGCCATATTATCAGCATAACTCAGTGAGTTGATGCACCCATCATGTATGTGGCAACTGATACCCGTATCATGAAGGGTGGCACTGAGATCATCTATGTAGACATTATACAAGTAAGGAGACAAGATCCCTCCTTGCCGAATACTATTGGTAGTCTTAAATGATAGCGAAAAAAAATTACCCCACTTGCCAATAAACTCTTGGGAATTGTACCAATACATTAGGAGATTAACAAGATACCCAGGAGTGCCTTTGACGAGAAGTTTATTGAAGAGCTTCCAGTAGTTCACTCTGTC
This sequence comes from Metacarcinus magister, assembly GCA_029783475.1. Taxonomy (NCBI): domain Eukaryota; kingdom Metazoa; phylum Arthropoda; class Malacostraca; order Decapoda; family Cancridae; genus Metacarcinus; species Metacarcinus magister. Next base: position 2,666,447 of record JAPQNM010000016.1, read on the forward strand.
AAAGGCCTTGCTAGCATCAAGGAAGCAAAGGTAGACAACTGAACCTCTGCAAGTATAATATTGAATGATATTTTTCAATGTCCACACACATATATATATACATATATGTGTGTATATATATATATATATATATATATATATATATATATATATATATATATATATATATATGTATATATACACATGTGTGTGTGTGTGTGTGTGTGTGTGTGTGTGTGTGTGTGTGTGTGTGTGTGTGTGTGTGTGTGTGTCTGCATGACGCTTTTATATTACAATGCCTTCGTCGCTTTTCTAATCACTTGCCGTCTTTGTAAAACTTTGCTTATTGACTTATTACAATTATATCAGAAATTATACAGTTACTTTTATATCATCTTCAAATACAACTATGTTAACACCTGCTTCCCTGTCTTTTCTATGAATGGTAATAAACACAAGCCATGCACCGATCCCCAACGAACACCACTGATGACACAAACACAGTCACACTCCAGACCATAAATTACTACTCAATCCTGTTCGTCTTAGTGTCATACATTTTTCCACGTGGGAACTTTACAATCAAAACATCTCAAAATCATTGTTACCAGTATGCGTTGGGATATTTCATCAAGTGTTTACCTGGAATGTCAGTACACACTATATGGTAATATGGCATGGTAATAGCAACTACATAGATTATGATGAAAGTCATCCAGAGAGAGAGAGAGAGAGAGAGAGAGAGAGAGAGAGAGAGAGAGAGAGAGAGAGAGAGAGAGAGAGAGAGAGAGAGAGAGAGAGAGAGAGAGAGAGAGAGAGAGAGAGAGTAATCTAACATACAGTGTCCTATAATTAAACTGAACACTAGACAACACCACCACCACCACTACAACGAGGAGAAGGAGGAGGAGGAGGAGGAAGAGGAGGAGGTTGAATAATTAGATAGATAGATAGGCAGACAGACAGACAGACGTTAACAAAACACACACACACACACACACACACACACACACACCACACACACACACACACACACACACACACACCACACACACACACACACACACCACACTCACTCACTCACACTCACACACACACACACACACACACACACACACACTGACTAAATATATAAGTAAATGTACTAATCAATTAATCAATAAGTAAATTATTAGATAAACAAAATAATGCAATACTAAGATACACAGTACATGTTTTTTTTAAGAAAGTAATTGAAAAGTCATGTAAGTAAGTTGACTTTGTTTAGGAGGAGGAGGAGGAGGAGGAAGGAGGAGGAGGAGGAGGAGGAGGAGGAGGAGGAGGAGGAGGAGGAGGAGGAGGAGGAGGAGGAGGAGGAGGAGGAGGAGGAGGAGGAAGAAGGGATGGACATGTCTCCTTTTGACTTGAATTCTGGCTTTACCATATATGAGAGAGAGAGAGAGAGAGAGAGAGAGAGAGAGGAGAGAGAGAGAGAGAGAGAGAGAGAGAGAGAGAGAGAGAGAGAGAGAGAGAGAGAGAGAGAGAGATATGCATTTTATCTTTCATCTTGCTAACAACTTTCTTTCTTTCTTTCTTTCCTTCTTTCCTTCCTTCCTTCCCTCTTTACCTGTTAAATTAGAAGACTTTTCCTCCATCTTGATAGTGATGGATACCAGGCCTTACCTCCCTCCCCTCCCTCCTTCCCTCCCTCCTTCCCTCCCTCGCTCTCTCCTTCCCTCCTTTCTCTGCTCTTGCTCTTTCCTTCCCTCCATTCTCTCCCTCTTTCCTTCCTCCCTTCTCTTCCTTCTTCCTTCCCTCCCTCTCTTCTTTCCTCCATCCTTCCTTCCCTCCCTACTTCCCTCCCTCCACTCCTTCTCTTTCTTCCTCCTTTCCTCCCTTCTCTCCCTCTCTTCCTTCCTCTCAACCTTTCTTCCCTCTTCTCTTCCCCCTATCTTCCCTTATCCCCTTCTTCCTCATATCCTTTTTTTTTTTCTCTCTCTCCTCTTCCTCCTTTTTCTCATCTTCTCTCCATCTATCTATCTATCTCCTCCTTAATTTATTTCTTCTTTTCCTTCACTCTTTCTTTACATCTTTGACCCTCTCTTTCCCTCCCTCCCCCCCTCCCTCCCTCCCTCTCTCCCTCTATCCCTCAATATATCCCTCCCTCCCTCCCGGCGCAGGTCTATCCATCGATATTTTTCCCTCCATTCCTTCTTCAGATTTACCTCCATCTATATATATTTCTCTCACCTCACCTGCTGTAAAAGAGGAACACATAGGAACACATAGGAAGAACAAACAGCAACAGGCCTGCTGGCCCTTACGAGGCTGTTTGTGAGTACACTATCTAGTCTAGAGTGAAGGAGGATACAGGATAGTAAGGGTGAAGGCTTCTCTCCCCAGCCATGGCTGGCAGGGAAAGGAAGGACAACCAAGACCATACTGTCACTACCACTACTGCTACCACTACTTCCTGGCAAGCGATGTCAGGCCACTAGCGACGTCTTTTGAATCGACATTTCGTAAGTTAGGTACATCAGGATGAACTTACTCAAAGTTTGCTACGTTAACGGATAGTATTTTAGTTGTGGATTGGCTTCTAAATATTTGTCAAGTCTTTTTTTGAACGTAGTAATTGTTTTACTGTCGACGACATTGGCGGGCAGGGAGTTCCAAACGTTAACGATCCGATTGAAAAAGAAGTGCTTGGCTTTGTTTGATGTGAATCTTTTACCAGTAATCTTAAAAGAATGACGTCTTCTTGTTATATTTGATCAATCAAAAGTAATGTAATCTTCTGTATTGATATTATCGAATCCTTTGATTATCTTGAACATTTCAATGAAATCCCCTCGCATCCTTCGTTTCGGTGGTAATGGCAGGTTAAACATAACTTATTGCCAGTATTAACCCTTACACTGCCGAGGTCTTTTCTAAGTGTTCGATTTATAGATTTAAAAAAAAATTATGATTAAATTCAAATTTTTCTTATTAATGATAAAAATAAATATTAATGATAAAAATAAATATTAATGATAAAAATAAATATTAATGATAAAAATAAATAATAATGATAAAAATAAATAATAATGATAAAAATAAATATTAATGATATAAATAAATATTAATGATAAAAATAAATATTAATGATAAAAATAAATAATAATGATAAAAATAAATATTAATGATAAAACTAAATATTAATGATAAAAATAAATATTAATGATAAAAATAAATAATAATGATAAAAATAAATATTAATGATAAAAATAAATATTAATGATAATAATAAATATCAATGATAAAAATAAATATCAATGATAAAAATAAATATTAATGATAAAAATAAATATTAATGATAAAAATAAATAATAATGATAAAAATAAATAATAATGATAAAAATAAATATTAATGATAAAAATAAATATTAATGATAAAAATAAATATTAATGCTAAAAATAAATAATAATGATAAAAATAAATATTAATGCTAAAAATAAATATTAATGATAAAAATAAATATTAATGATAAAAATAAATATTAATGATAAAAATAAATATTAATGATAAAAATAAATATTAATGATACAAATAAATAATAATGATACAAATAAATAATAATGATACAAATAAATAATAATGATAAAAATAAATAATAATGATAAAAAATAAATACTAATGATAAAAATAAATACAAATGATAAAAATAAATATTAATGATAAAAATAAATATTAATGATAAAAATAAATATTAATGATAAAAATAAACATTGATGATAAAAATAAATATTGATGATAAAAGTAAATATTGATGATAAAAATAAATAATGATGATAAAAATAAATAATGATGATAAAAATAAATAATGATAAAAATAAATAATGATAAAAATAAATAATGATGCTAAAAATAAATAATAATGATAAAAATAAATATTAATGATTAAAATAAATATTAATGATAAAAATAAATAATAATGATAAAAAATAAATATTAATGATAAAAATAAATATTAATGATAAAAATAAATATTAATGATAAAAATAAATATTAATGATAAAAATAGATATTAATGATAAAAATAAATATTAATGATAAAAATAAACAATAATTATAAAAATAAATAATAATGATAAAAAATAAATATTAATGATAAAAATAAATATTAATGATAAAAATAAATATTAATGATAAAAATAAATAATAATGATAAAAATAAATATTAATGATAAAAATAAATATTAATGATAAAAATAAATATTAATGATAAAAATAAATATTAATGATAAAAATAAATAATAATGATAAAAATAAATAATAATGATAAAAATAAATATTAATGATAAAAATAAATATTAATGATAAAAATAAATATTAATGATAAAAATAAATATTAATGATAAAAATAAATAATAATGATAAAAATAAATATTAATGATAAAAATAAATATTATTGATAAAAATAAATATTAATGATAAAAATAAATATTAATGATAAAAATAAATATTAATGATAAAAATAAATATTAATGATAAAAATAAATATTAATGATAAAAATAAATATTAATGATAAAAATAAATATTAATGATAAAAAATAAATATTAATGATAAAAAATAAATATTAATGATAAAAATAAGTAATAATGATAAAAATAAATATTAATGATAAAAATAAATATTAATGATAAAAATAAATAATAATGATAAAAATAAATAATAATGATAAAAATAAATATTAATGATAAAAATAAATATTAATGATAAAAATAAATATTAATGATAAAAATAAATATTAATGATAAAAATAAATATTAATGATAAAAATAAATATTAATGATAAAAATAAATATTAATGATAAAAATAAATATTAATGATAAAAATAAATATTAATGATAAAAATAAATATTAATGATAAAAATAAATAATAATGATAAAAATAAATATTAATGATAAAAAAAAATATTAATGATAAAATAAATATTAATGATAAAAATAAATAATAATGATAAAAATAAATATTAATGATAAAAATAAATATTAATGATAAAAATAAATATTAATGATAAAAATAAATAATAATAATAAAAATAAATATTAATGATAAAAATAAATATTAATGATAAAATAAATATTAATGATAAAAATAAATAATAATGATAAAAATAAATATTAATGATAAAAATAAATATTAACGATAAAAATAAATAATAATAATAAAAATAAATATTAATGATAAAAATAAATATTAATGATAAAAATAAATATTAATGATAAAAATAAATATTAATGATAAAAATAAATATTAATGATAAAAATAAATATTAATGATAAAAATAAATATTAATGATAAAAATAAATATTAATGATACAAATAAATAATAATGATACAAATAAATAATAATGATACAAATAAATAATAATGATAAAAATAAATAATAATGATAAAAAATAAATACTAATGATAAAAATAAATACTAATGATAAAAATAAATATTAATGATAAAAATAAATATTAATGATAAAAATAAATATTAATGATAAAAATAAATATTAATGATAAAAATAAATATTAATGATAAAAATAAATAATAATGATAAAAATAAATATTAATGATAAAAATAAATAATAATGATAAAAATAAATATTAATGATAAAAATAAATATTAATGATAAAAATAAATATTAATGATAAAAATAAATATTAATGATAAAAATAAATATTAATGATAAAAATAAATATTAATGATAAAAATAAATATTAATGATAAAAATAAATATTAATGATAAAAATAAATATTAATGATAAAAATAAATATTAATGATAAAAATAAATAATAATGATAAAAATAAATATTAATTTATTTATTTATTTTTATCATTATTATTTATTTTTATCATTAATATTTATTTTTATCATTAATATTTATTTTTATCATTAATATTTATTTTTATCATTGATATTTATTTTTATCATTGATATTTATTATTATCATTAATATTTATTTTTATCATTAATATTTATTTTTATCATTATTATTTATTTTTATCATTAATATTTATTTTTATCATTAATATTTATTTTTATCATTAATATTTATTTTTATCATTATTATTTATTTTTATCATTAATATTTATTTTTATCATTAATATTTATTTTTATTATTAATATTTATTTTTATCATTAATATTTATTTTTATCATTAATATTTATTTTTATCATTAGTATTTATTTTTATCATTAATATTTATTTTTATCATTAATATTTATTTTTATCATTAATATTTATTTTTATCATTAATAAGAATAATTTGAATAAAATCATAATTTTTTTAAAAATCTATAAATCGAACACTTAGAAAAGACCTCGGCAGTGTAAGGGTTAATACTGGCAATAAGTTATGTTTAACCTGCCATTACCACCGAAACGAAGGATGCGAGGGGATTTCATTGAAATGTTCAAGATAATCAAAGGATTCGATAATATCAATACAGAAGATTACATTACTTTTGATTGATCAAATATAACAAGAAGACATCTTTCTTTTAAGATTACTGGTAAAAGATTCACATCAAACAAAGCCAAGCACTTCTTTTTCAATCGGATCGTTAACGTTTGGAACTCCCTGCCCGCCAATGTCGTCGACAGTAAAACAATTACTACGTTCAAAAATAGAAGCCAATCCACAACTAAAATACTATCCGTTAACGTAGCAAACTTTGAGTAAGTTCATCCTGATGTACCTAACTTACGAAATGTCGATTCAAAAGACGTCGCTAGTGGCCTGACATCGCTTGCCAGGAAGTAGTGGTAGCAGTAGTGGTAGTGACAGTATGGTCTTGGTTGGCCTTCCTTTCCCTGCCAGCCATGGCTGGGGAGGGAAGCCTTCACCCTTACTATACTGTATCCTTCACTCTAGAGTAGATAGTGTACTCACAAACAGCCTCGTAAGGGCCAGCAGGCCTGTTGTTGTTTGTTCTTCCTATGTGTTCCTATGTGTTCCTCCTTTTCTGCTTATGTGTTTTGTAGTTTTATTTTATTGTATTTTATTGTCAGTCTTACATTTATTCAATTTCACTATTCGCTTATGTGTTTTTCTATATTTTGTTTTATTTTTTATCATACATCGTATCTTTTGTTCACATTCCGTGTTTTATTATTCATGAAGATGGAGAGTCATGAATTAGGATTGTTTTTTTCATATTTTCCTTTCTTATTTCATTCTGATTATCTTTGTTTTTACTCTTTTTTTCTTCTTTTTAATAATATTCTTCTTCTTCTTCTTCTTCTTCTTTTTTTCTTCTTCTTCTTCTTCTTCTTCTTCTTCTTCTTCTTCTTCTTCTTCTTCTTCCTTTATTTCCCTCGCTTCCCTTCCAAATCTACGCCTATTCCGCCCTCCATCTTTCACCTGCCCACCCACACCTAACATGGCCATCACATTCATTCTTTTCTCCCTTCACCCTCCCTCCACACCCTGTCTTGTGCTGCTCTGTCATTCACTCCACCGCCATCCACATCACTCTCTCCTATTGTCCTCCCGTCATTGCTCTTTTTTTAGACAGCCCGACCGACAGACCAACAGACAGAGACAGATTGACACAGTCTTCCACATAATTTACATCCACATTCAAAAACCGATGGATTGAGGAGATATAGTGGAGGTCTTATTAATTGATGAAGAAGTGGAGAGGGAGTGGCAAGTGGAGTAGTGAAGAACGAGGGGGTGTTAGTAGGGTGGAAGGGACGTTAGGGAAGTGGATGAGAAGGTGGATGGAGATGAGGCTGGTGGAGTAGGTGAAGAGTGGTTTGTGATGGAGATAGTTAGGTTATTGGAGCTGTGGAAGGTTTAAATGAGGAGGAAGTATGCGGAGAGAGAGAGAGAGAGAGAGAGAGAGAGAGAGAGAGAGAGAGAGAGAGAGAGAGAGAGAGAGTGCCAGTGCCAGATGTAATGGTGATGGAAGACACAAGAAACATCTGGGACACGTGTGAATTTTTGTCCAGTACTGTGAAATCGAGGCTAATGTGACACAAGGATGAACTGGCCACTGACACGACACTCAACTTGAACACAGACTCCACACAGACATCGTAAATCATGGTGGCTATGGGTATAAAGTTCCTTGATTTAAAATGATAATAATAAAGTGACAGATGGCAGATAAGGTCCACAGCTCCGCCTAAGATGAGGACAAGTAGGCATGTGAATTATTAGTGTCAAGTAGGGATGACTTATAAATTACTTAGCCATTAAATTTGAGTAACGCGGTCGTGTGTGAGAAGACATTAAGTACAGCTTGGCAAGATATAAATATGAAGTAAACCAGTTAACTTGACCTTCCTTGAAATGCTGGGTTACTCTAAGCCTCATAACAAGTCTGGGGCAGGAATTTTACGTACGTACTAGAGCCAAAAGATCATAATACTGATGGGATTAAGGCAAGTGGTGTGGCTTTAGCAGTGACGTGATGTTAGTGACGTGAAGCCAGTCGTACAGCTAAACTCAGGCGTGTTTGTACCCTATAGTATATCCAATTGACGTGATGCTGAGGACCTCGGGAGATGAAAGATAACGTCGGGGAGGCTGCGTCTGGCTATCCATTGGGCTGACGAAGGCGGTGACGGCGGTAGTGGTGGTGGTGGCCGTGGCAGTGGTATAGTAATATAGTGGTGGTGGTGATGATTCTGCAGAAATAAGGAAGACGCCAGCGGGTCGTGTTACACCATAAATACAGAACGCAGAACTTGGCTGGACTTCAAGGATGCAATGATAAAGAAGAGCTTCTAATCGCTAGAAATGGCCGGCAAATGGGACAAGGAAGCAGTGAGGAAATAATGAACGGTTGAAAGAGTCACGAAGGGAAGAGCAGGGAAGGGAGAAGAGAGGGAGGGAGGGTAGCGGTGGTGTGTGAGGTCGCTGAGTTGGGCAGCTTCATGTCAGGAACAGAGCAGCAGTGTAACGAGGAGGAAGCAGCCGCGGCAGGCCGAGGGGAAGGAGCAAGGGAGGGGAAGAGGGTGCGGAAGGGCAAGGGGAAGGTCGGATTCTTATCACGAGCGGATCTGTGGAACCGGAAGCGTCGGCCAGATAAATGATAGAGACTAAATGCGAGAGATAGATAGATAGATAGATAGATAGAGAGAGAGAGAGAGAGAGAGAGAGAGAGAGAGAGAGAGAGAGAGAGAGAGAGAGAGAGAGAGAGAGAGAGAGAGAGAGAGAGAGAGAGAGAGAGAGAGACGAGACAAGGACATACCACACACACACACACACACACACACACACACACAGTCAGGGTAGAGAAGCAGCTTGCAAGAAACGATAACACACCCACTAAAACAAACTCCATACCACGTACGATAATCTTCCTCTAAGTACGAGAGTGCATCTGTGTTTTCTTGTCATCGCTTACACACCACGGAGAGGAGAGGAGAAGGAACCGAAAGAGGGGGATGAGGGGGAGGGGGAAAGGGAGAGGAGATGAAGAAGAGGAGAAACATACCGTTATGACTAAGGAACTTGTAACCAGCTCCGTTAATCTTAAAATCACAAACTGAACAAGAATCCTTAGCGCTGACGGACGCTACGCTAACACTTCGGGCGTTCACTCTTATCTCTATGGTGAAAAGAGGGTGTTAGGTGGAGGCATCCCTGGTGAGGCGTGGAGGAGGAGGAGGAGGAGGAGAGGGTGTAGAGGAGACGAAGGCGTGGAGGAGAGTGTATAGGAGTGGTTTAAAGTGTGGATAGGGCGTGTGGAGTGGCTGGCAAAGGTTTGGTAGTGACGAAGATGATTTTGGAGAAGAGAGAGATCGATAGGAGTGTGTATCGGATGTATGAGGAGAGAGAGAGAGAGAGAGAGAGAGAGAGAGAGAGAGAGAGAGAGAGAGAGAGAGAGAGAGAGAGATAATATTTTGTAGAGATTCATAAATTATAAGAGCAGATATAAGAAAGGTAATGAGTGAAACAGTAAATGACAATAACAACACAAAATAAATTAAAAGAATGAAAACTTATTTACATTCCTATAATAAAAACTATAAGAAAAACACTATTACATCATGAACAAAATATCCCACACTTAAAATGAATAAACAAATAGTTAAATATAAAACTAAACCAAACATAGAGAGAGAGAGAGAGAAACATAAACAAAATGAACAAAAAACATTACTCCTACACTACTATATATTTAGTTTAGTACTGTAGCCTACTCCTATCCCTCTTTACCCCCTTCCTTCCCCCTATCCCTTCCCCCCACACCCACCATCCTCTCTCACACACACCCTTGACCACATTAACGTCCACGCTTCATAACAGCCCCCTACTCCCCCTAAAGCACCACCTACTCACTTCAGCCCGTTAAGCCCTCGAGGGTGGAGTCACGTGGGGAGGCACTGACCGCGTGTTTTGCAGTCTATGTCTAATTTAGCTCAAGGACTGACGCAAATAAGACCTTTTAAGCTCCTCTTGTGCCTTCATTTAGAGTGAGACACACTGCCCTAGAGGTGCTTAGTAGCTGAGGAATGTGGACCCGTGCATGTGAGAGTTCTTAAGAGGGAGAGAGAGAGAGAGAGGGAAGGGGTTAGGAAGGGTGGACAGCTGTCGGCGCTCTCATTCTCAAGTTACTCCTCGCTATGCATCCGTTTTCTATATTTACTGTGTTCGTTTGCAGCAGCAGCAGAAAAAAAACGAAACATTATGAGAGAGAGAGAGAGAGAGAGAGAGAGAGAGAGAGAGAGAGAGAGAGAGAGAGAGAGAGAGAGAGAGAGAGAGAGAGAGAGAGAGTCAAAGGGATTATCATTATTAAGGTTGTTGTTGAATGTTTACGACGTTCTGTTTGTGTCTGTGTCTGTGTGTATGTCTGTCCGTCTCGGGATGGGGTGGGGGGGGGTTGCAGTAAAATTGTGCACCACTTCTGAGAGGATTAGAGATCCTAATCACTCCTACGGCTGCTGAGAGAGAGAGAGAGAGAGAGAGAGAGAGAGAGAGAGAGAGAGAGAGAGAGAGAGAGAGAGAGAGAGAGAGAGAGAGAGGACGTCAATTATTATTATTATTATTATTATTACTATTGTTATTAATAGTAGTATCTTTCATCATTAATTCCTTATTTCCACTACTTGTTTAGTTTCTTACTTACTTTCATGAATTTCAAAGAAAATTTAATTGTTTTCTTTCGTTACAAGTATATCAATAATTTGTTTCTTTTTTTTTTCATCTTTGGATAAAATAATAATTACACAAGATCTCGGTGCATGCCTCTCCGTCGCTAGTTCAATATTTCTCTGAACTGTTTGTTTACGTTAGAGTCTCATTTGATACTTGACCCACGAGAAGAAATTGCTATTGATGTTATTTTTAGTGTGAGTGATATTGAACATCTGCTCTCTCTCTCTCTCTCTCTCTCTCTCTCTCTCTCTCTCTCTCTCTCTCTCTCTCTCTCTCTCTCTCTCTCTCTCTCTTTCCGTACGGTAATTTGTCACAATCCCTCTCTTCATTGGGATTAACAGACTCGGTGGCGGCACGCCCTCGCGAGTCTGCCGGCGAGGATGAATTAATAGTTGAGGTCCTTTTACAGCTGTCCCCTTGATGATGGTAATGGACTCTCTCTCTCTCTCTCTCTCTCTCTCTCTCTCTCTCTCTCTCTCTCTCTCTCTCTCTCTCTCTCTCTCTCTCTCTCTCTCTCTCTCTCTCTCTCTCATTCCATAGTTAGCAACAACACCCTCACACCCACGCATACATCCAACTCCTCATAATAATCTGCTCCCTCCTCCTCAACCCCTGTCCTCTCTCTCTCTCTCTCCCTCCCCTCCATCCCCCTCCCTCTGGTCTCCCTCCCGTGTCCCTGTTACTCATTCCGTCTCTCTCCGTCTCTGTAGCGAAGGAAGGCCAGTCTGTTATTAAGTTGTTGTGTCCTTTGAGGGGAGTGTTTAGCACCATCCTAGGAGCGTGGGAGGTGCAGGAATGTAGGAAGAAGAAAAAAAAGTAGAATAGGATACAGATACAGAAGAGAGAGAGAGAGAGAGAGAGAGAGAGAGAGAGAGAGAGAGAGAGAGAGAGAGAGAGAGAGAGAGAGAGGAGAGAGAGAGAGGAGAGAGAGAGAGAGAGAGAGAGAGAGAGCGCAGATGTTTAATATCACTCACGCACAAAACTACTATCAATAGATAACCCGACACAGGCCTAGATGTAGTGCCCGATACAGAAGTGACGGATTCATATGACGGTGACGCCGACGGGCAGATGTCTCGTCGGTAGAGGCTGGTAACGGAGGACTGATGATTTCCAGAGGAGATGACCCGCCAAGGGGAGAATGTTCGGAGGGGAGAGTAAGTTCATGGGAGGGAGAACTTACAACGGAGGAGAAATTTCACCTGATGTTGCAAGTTGATTTAGGCTGTAAGGAGACGGAAGGGAAACTATAAAGAAAGGAGAGTAAGTTCATGGGAGGCAGAACTCACGACGGAGAAGGAAATTTCGTCTGAAGGAGAATGGTCACCGGAAGGATACATTTTGTCAATGGGAGAACGTCCAGTGGAAGGAGAACGTTCTTGTGGAGCAGGAGAATCCGTTAGGTTTTGTACCGGGTGAGGGGGCATCGGACTGTTCTTCGCGTGCATCATTGGCTGTTCCGTAACATAAGGGTTGAAAGGCTCTGTAGCTGACGGGGGATGCTAAAAAGGAAAGCATTTTCGTATTGCCGATAATAAAAAGATCGCATCACAACCGTGAACCCAAGATACTGAAAACTGGCTGTGTACATTTTACTGTGAGGCAGAAGTGTACGTAGGACGGACCTGTTACTCTAAGGCTGAAGTGTGAAGTACTACTTGTACTTTGAACGTGAAATGAAGCGGTGCTCAAGAGGCGGAAGTGGAGAGAGAGAGAGAGAGAGAGAGAGAGAGAGAGAGAGAGAGAGAGAGAGAGAGAGAGAGAGAGAGAGAGAGAGAGAGAGAGAGAGAGAGAGAGAGAGAGAGAGAGAGAGAGAGAGAGAGAGAGAGAGAGAGTGTGGGGAGGGGGTGGGGGAGGCAAGGTTGTATACAGAGGGAAAGTGGGTTGTTAGCACATACGTGTAAGGTTTTCTGCGGCATACACACACACACACACACACACACACACACACACACACACACACACACACACACACACACACACACACACACACACACACACTGACCCCCAGTTCCCTAAACCCCCATACCTCTTTCTCTCTCTCTCTCTCTCTCTCTCTCTCTCTCTCTCTCTCTCTCTCTCTCTCTCTCTCTCTCTCTCTCTCTCTCTCTCTCTCTCTCTCTCTCTCTTTCATTCTGCCTTGCGTGTACCGGAACCTCTCTGGCTGGATAATGCTGGTGCACATGTGTGAACAAAAGATGAAAAAACAGAATGGCATGTATACGCACATACATACATACACAAACCCACACATGGATACAGACACATGTGGGTGTGACTGTGTAGGTGGGAGATTAAAGAAAGAAAAAAGAAAGAAAGAAAGAAAAAGTCTTGATGGTCGTTTATATCACAAGGTCAATAAAGGAATGATTATATGTAAAAATGACCTAACTCAACATTCTCTCTCTCTCTCTCTCTCTCTCTCTCTCTCTCTCTCTCTCTCTCTCTCTCTCTCTCTCTCTCTCTCTCTCTCTCTCTCTCTCTCTCTCTCTCTCTCTCTCTCTCTCTCTCTCTCTCTCTTGACTTCGTTATTATTTTCATTGTTCCTCATTTGTCATTGCCCTTCTCTCCTTTCGCTTTTTCATTCTCCTGTTTCTCCTCCTCTCATTCTCCTTGTTATTCTCTCTTAGTTTTTATTTCTCTCTCTTGGTTTCATTTTCTTCTTGTTCCTCCTCTTTCATTTTTTCTCTTATTTCTTTACTTCTTTTTGTTTTTATTCTCCTTTATTTCATTCTCTCAATTATGTCTCTTTCTCTTTTCTCCTCCATATTTTCGTCATCTTTCTTCCCGCATCTCTCAACGTAATCTTCTCTTCTCCTTCCTGCCGTCTCTCCTTCCTCAACTCATTCACTCACTCCCTTTCATTCATCCACTTACTCTCACTTCTATCTCTCCTCCCTGACCTATCTAACCCTTTTTTCATTATCAATTTAATTACTCTCTTCCTCCCTCTATATATGCTCTTCCTCCTTCTATATATGCTCTTCCTCCCTTCTTCCCTCCCTCATTATTCATTAGCTTTCTTGTCTATATGCTTGTATTTCCTTCCTTTTTATCCCTACCGGTAAATCTCCCCTTCTTTCCTCCCTTCTATATGTCATCAACTGTTTCCCATTTTGATTTTTTGTTCTCATATCATATCATATCATCAACGTCATTACTTTTTGCGTTTTTCTGTGACGTCAAAGTTTTAACCTTACACCCTCATGACGTCATACTAGAGACAGTGACTTCATGGGTACTTTTTTTTCCCCCTCTCACACCCCCTCTCACCCCTTTCCCCTTACAATAGTACCGAGTTATCCTTTGGCAATGACGTAACGGGTGTATGTAACAGTGAATGTGTGTGTGTGTGTGTGTGTGTGTGTGTGTGTGTGTGTGTGTGTGTGTGTGTATGGGGACGTTCAGGGTGGCTTGCTAGGGTGAGGCAGGGTGTCTGGTAGCCATGATTATGAGGTTTTGATGGCCGGTTACTGGTAGTTACGACGAGCGGATAAACTTTCCATTCTATTGCCGGAGATATGAGTACTTTCACTCTTATCAGTGTTTTCTTTTATCAGCTCTTCTTACTTCTCTTCTCTTCTCTTCTTTTCCTCCTTTTTCTGTACTTCTTTCTGCTGCCTTACTTACTTAATTAACCGGTAGATTAACTCCTGTAGTGTAGTTCCAGAAACAGCCTCGTTAGGGTAGTTGGTTTGTTGCTGTTTTTTAAAAAGTTATTTCGTATTCGTTTCATCATATTTTGTTATTGTCCTGGTATTTGAATTATGTAGGAGAATATTGGTTTGAAAATAGAAAGCGAGAAGAGAGGGTTAGGGAAAGCAAGCAGACAGGAAGGATATTCCCTACTTATTCCCTCTCCTGTTCTTCCTTTCAATTCATATCCTCGGAAGACAAGCAGACAGACAATTTGTTCCCTCTCCCTTTCGTCCTTTCAATTCACATCCTCGAGACCTTAATCACCTGAGGAAGTATGATCACACTCGTAAGACCCAATCATTCCTTACCATGAGGGCAACAGTCTGAAGCAGGGGAGGAAAGGAGGATGGAAGTAGAGGAACAAACAGTAATCAAGGGACATGTGGAAATGGTGGTGGTGGTGGTGGTGGTGGTAGTCGTGGTGGTGGTGGTGGTGGTGGTGGAGACCCGTATGTGGTGAGAATTTTGTCTGGTGTGTGGTTTGTCCCCAGCTGTTACTTCTCAACCAAAAAAATTGAGACCCCCGCTGCAGGGGAGTAAGAGTAAGAATACCCTCACGCAAGGCTTTGAAGGGGCTGGGAGTCGGAGGGGCCGAGTGCCGTCTGTTTTGGATTTTGAAGAGGCGATGCGTGACGAGTGAGGGAGAGGAGAATGAATTGGTTGGGGACGACTAAGAATGAGAGTTGGGTCTAGGAAGCGAGATAGTAGGGTGAGGCAAGGCTGGAGTGGCAGAGAAGGCTGGAGGCTTGTGATTTGAGACAGGGAGGTGAGAGGATAGATAGTGGGATAGGGTCGAGTGGCAGGGTATAGGATGGGTCTGTATAGGAGTATTGAGGTAAGAATGACAGGGGAGCGCGGTAGGGTGGTTGCAGGGAGTGGTGTCGAACTGAAAATTAGCATATTAAAACGTTTTCACTTAAGTTTTTTCTTTTTTCCTAGCAATGCTTCCAGCCACTTAGACTTAGACATGCCATGGCGGTGAGAAGACGTAATTCTGAAGAAAAAAAATATGGTGTTTATCTCTTGTGGCTTGCTTCCCGGTTGATTAATTTAAACAGTGTGCATAAATGGTCACGAACTCTTTGTTTTTGTGTATGAATGTGTCATAGGAACACACACACACACACACACACACACACACACACACACACACACACACACACACACACACACCCACACACCCACACACACGGAGGCGGGGGCGGTACTTGGCTCCCCAGTCAGGAGTTACTTGACACACACGCACATAATATAAATAGTTTTGGGTTTCATAGCAATCGTCTCCCAGAACTTGTCCTTCTTATCTTCACATTATATTATTATTATTTTTTCACCCTCGAGTGATTATTCACTTTCCACGAGTATCTTGTTATAACTTAACTTAATTTTAGTGGCGAAATTATTGCTTTGTGGTTCATAAAACTTACGAAAACTGCAGAACGTTTTTTTTTAGGAGCGCTATCAAATGAATGTTCTAAGCGTGGACAAGAAGACTTATGAATTGATAGAAAGAAAGGGAAAAAAACGGAATCTTCAACTTACAATTAAAATAGGAAACTGACTAAAGCAGAATATGTATTATAAGGAACTGATAACAGGTGGATGATTAAGTTGAGAGAAATATAACCCAGGGATGGAAAACGAATGCGATGGTAGTAGAGAACAAGATGGAGAGACGAAACCAGAGAATCCTCCGATACTAAAAATAATACTATATAAATGAGATACAAAACAAATAATAGTGATCTAGAATAAATAGAACATAGACTGGTCTCATAATGAACTACTAATGTCTGTCACTGATGATTATAATTTTGAGTCAGTTTATATCAGTAACGCGCCCTACACACAGGACAAAGTGACAAAAGACGGAGATGAAGAAAAGAAAACAGTTAAGGTAGACAGCGCTCTCCTTGCGGAACTCACCGTCACACATCTAGCTAGACACGAGAACGAACAGGAAGCAAATGAAAAGAGCACCCTGCATCACAAGCCTTTAAAGAGAAGATCGCAGAGACAATAATGATAGGCTGAATAAAGTGTGCCTGCCAGATGTCATCACTGAAAGAGAAAGAATACGGGTTTCTATTACAGTGTTCCCGCCAGTGGGCTAACCTCATCTACGTAACCCATAATTTTTTTGCGCGCCCCGTGGGAAGTTCGTGTCCAGGGAGTAAAAGAGAGAGAGAGAGAGAGAGAGAGAGAGAGAGAGAGAGAGAGAGAGAGAGAGAGAGAGAGAGAGAGAGAGAGAGAGAGATGCAAATGACAATAACGCACAAACTTGATTCAGGTGATATAGTCATTCATTAATTCATCATTCACCATTCAAGAGGGGAAAGTCTGCCAGCCTCCTCCTCCTCCTCCTCCTCCTCCTCCTCCTCCTCCTCCTTCTCCTTCTCCTCCTCCTCCTCCTCCTCCTCCTCCTCCTCCTCCTCCTCCTCCTCCTCCTCCTCCTCCTCCTTCTCCTCCTCCTTCTCCTCCTCCTCCTCCCACCCATGCTACTCATAAAAGAAAGTAAGCAGAATGAGTAGCGAGTCGTCATCACAAGAATCAACTATCTAACTATACCTGCGTTGCCTAATCTGGAGTAGTGGCCCCAGGCTTTCTCGGATCAGTTTTCCTTATAAGTTTAATGAAGGAGGAGAAAAGGCGGCTGAGAAGAAAGCTGTCGCAGGAAAATGAATTGCGGGAACGATGAATGGGAAAGAAATATATACAGACTTATGTGTTTATATTTGGTAATGTGTTGCTGAAGCTAAACATGTGTGGTGTGGGTATAAGGGTGTGTGTAACTTGACCTCTAGAGAAGAAAAAGTGAGGGAGAGAATGGTGTTAAATAAACGAAGGAAGTGTACTTGTGGTTGATGAAATGAAGAAAAAAAAACTTAGTGTAAATAGAAAGGAAAAGTGTAATACATAACTGGAAACATATTAGATATCCATGAAAATATAGCAGAATAACTTATGGCAAATATATTACAAACTTAGCTATCTAACAGAAATATCTACAGAAAATTCAGCTTCATTTTTCATGTCGATAATTTTTTTCCACACAAATTTCAAGAACTTAAAAAGAAAGTGAAGAAAAACTTAAACACTGGATATGTTTCTTGTTTAATGTAAAAATAAACCCAGATTATAACAAATATAGAACAAGTTAGTGAATATAAATGTTTGGTTTGGTTTCAGGAGGTGACATGTTGGGGAAGGTCGGGGGATGAGAGGCTTGAGAGGTAGGGTATGAGGGAATGAGAGGGGGCGAGGGGGTGCAAGGGGGGGCAGGTACTGGGCTATGTGAATATTTTTTTCTTCTTGTTCTTTGAGTCGCGTGACGCAGCATTAGCAGGAAGGAAGGGGAGACGACCAGCTGTGTGTGTGTGTGTGTGTGTGTGTGTGTGTGTGTGTGTGTGTGTGTGTGTGTACGAAGTGACTTGCATCCACCGAACACCACGTACAATGGGTGAATGGCGGTGCTGTTTGGCCGTCTAAGGAGGCATCAGAATACTGTCCTCCGCGCCCTTGAGAGAAGTCCTCACGTCGCCTCTGGACGCCGCCTCCGTTAGCGAAGAGACTAAGTTTGTTTTCGTGTTTTCATAATCCCTTGAGAGCAGCAGAGGAGGTCATGTAGCCGCTATAGGGGTCCTACGGCGTTTCTATGACCTCCACCCTTCCCTCCCTTCCCTCCCTTCCTCCTCCCTTCCCTTCCCCTAAAATAGAAGCCAGAGGGTAGTACAGTGAACCGCTCTCTTATACCTACAAACCAGAAATCTGCGTTATTTTTTATGCTTTTTCAAGTGCGAGTGTGTGTTTTGTGTTGTAATTAAGGTGTTTTTGTTAGTCTTTATCTCTGGTGTGCTTAGGTTTTAAGAGTTCTGATATCAAGCCATGAAAGTCGACGGTTGCGTTATAACGATGGGTTTTAGTAAGTCTTGTTGCAGTGTTTTTTTTGTTCTCTCACGTCGTACTCTGTTCCTGTTTTTATTATTATTATTGCTATTGTTATTGTTAGTTATATTGTTATTGTTATTGTTTCTATTGCTGTGTTTGCTATACGAAAAAAGAGAGAGAAAGAGAGCCAGTGTCAGTCTAGGAGGCATTAAAAGTCTGACCGTCGATTTACAATTGATTATAAGTATCTCTTCGTACGGTGAGAGAATAGGAATGAAAGGTACAGTAGAAGGATGAAAAAAAGAGTAAGATAGAGAAGAGAGATGAAGGAGAAACGAAAAAAGAGAGGGAGGAGGATAAGGCAGAATTGAAAAGGAGGGAGAGAGAGAGAGAGAGAGAGAGAGAGAGAGAGAGAGAGAGAGAGAGAGAGAGAGAGAGAGAGAGAGAGAGAGAGAGAGAGAGAGAGAGAGAGATTTTAAGTTCTTGAAGATATTTTGGTCACGTGCATTTGACACTTTATTTTCTTAGTTGTCTTAATCTTTCCAAGCCTCTTTTTTTTTTTTTTCTCTCTCTCTCTCTTTCTTTGCATACTAATGTGTGGGAAGATTCCTTACCCTTCCTTCCTACGTCCCTCCCTCCCTCCCTCCCTCCTTCCCTCCTTCCCTCCTTCCCTCCTTCCCCTCCCCTTCCCCTCCCTTTCCCTTTCTTTATACCCCTACCTATCCATTCACCCACCCACCACCTGTTATCTTCGACCACACACACACACACACACACACACACACACACACACACACACACACACACACACACACACACACACGTTCTTTATTTTACCTCTTTCGGTTCTATAAATTTGTTTCTTCTTTTCTCTTCCATTCTTTTATCTTATCGACTGTTTTTGTTTCCTTTTTTCTTTCTCTCCTCTTCTTTCTTTTTTTAATTTCTCCTCCATTATCTCTACTTCCATTCTGACTTCTCTTTCTTTTTTCTTTCACGTTTTTTTCCTTCCCTTGCTCCTCTCCTTTCTCTCTGCTTCCATTCTGTCTTTCTTCCACTTTTCTTCCTTCCTTCCTTCCTTCCATCGCTCGTCTCTCTTCTCTCCGCTGCCATTAAACATATATTTACCCTTTTATGCTTTACAATAATTTATGCATTAACCAGTTTTTTTTATTACTTTCATGCATATTCAACAGGCAATCTTTCTTCATGACTTATTTAAACTTCTTTTCCCTTATGTCCTTTTCATCTTACCTTGTCTCCCTGCTTTCATACTCCTTGTTGTTTTTTTCTTTCTTCTTGTTTTCACCTTTCTTATTTCTCTTCCTTTCCTTTCCATTCCATTTCACCTTTCTTCTGCCTTTCTTCTTTCCTTTCTTCCTTCATTTTTACCTGTCTCTTCTTCCCTTCCAGTTCCTGTTTTCACTCACTTCTCTCTTTCACAATTCTATCTCCTTACTAATTTTTCCTTCCTTCTCACCTTGTATGTTCTGCTCTTCCTCTGCTTCTTTCTACCTTAAAATGTAAACCTCTCGAGTGTCCTTAACGATGGAAATGTAGTTTTTATTTTTTTATTTTATTTATGGGGTGTCTAGGTGGTATTGAGAGAAGGTGTATTTATGTGTTATGTGTGATTTAACTCTTTATCTCACTCCCACAGGTGCTCATGGCGAGTTCTTCTGGCGTTGGTACTCGTCACAGCTGTCTTAGTAAGTAGTGGAATTAAGAACTAGTAACACGGGGAGACTACTTACCCAATGTCTATGATTATTTCTCCTTCTGTACACGTCTTCATGTCACTCATCTAATCACGCTACTTGCCTACCTTCACTTTTTTTTTCACCTGTAATGGAAGGGATTTCATACGTACCTTGTCACCTTATACACCTCCACTGCCTTACTCTCTCCCTCTCTCCTTTTTTTTTTTCATGCTCATCCCCTTACCTGTTTGTCACGTAACCCTGCCCCTTCCCCCCCTCCTCCTCCTTTCTCCCTCCGGTGTGCCTCGTGATGTCAGGTGTGTTGGCTATATGTCACCTTGCTCATTTCCATACAAGGTCACGACCCCTCATCTTGCCATAGGGTGAGAGAGGGTAATAAATGAGTGTGGGTCGTGGCTGAAGGAGTAGGGTGGAAGAGGGAAAAGAGAAGATTTTATGGTTGTTGTGGTGGTGGTCGTGGTGGTGGTGGTCCTCCTCCTTCTCCTTCTCCTCCTCCTCCTCCTCCTCCTCCTCCTCCTCCTCCTCCTCTTCCTCTTCCTCTTCCTCTTCCTCCTCCTCTTCCTCCTCCTCCTCCTCCTCCTCCTCCTCCTCCTCCTCCTCCTCCTCCTCCTCCTCATAATCATCATCATCATCATCATCATTACAATTCAATGCATGTGTTTTTTCTTCTAAAGAACTCTATATTCCTATCTTTAGCTTTGGTTATCATTATATTAACGGTAATGGTAATAATGATAATGATAAAAATTATAATAGTGATCATAATAACTATACATCACTGGCCTGCTGGTTTTTCTAACTTCTCCGCCTTGTAAGTGACCCCTTTGTATAGCTTTGCGAAACACTCATAAATATACAACTCCACTGTATACCCAAACCTCGAGTAACGGTCTGGTGTGGCTTACGTGGACGGTACTGTCGGACGTAAATTTTGTCAGTTGAATGGAAGATGAATACTCCTTCGTCTCCTCACTGACCCTCGCCCTTTACATGCCTTCTTATCCCTCACATTCCCTCCGTATCACCATTATTTAGGATTGGACCGCCAGTGGGATCCTATTGTATTTATTTACCTCAAAAACTCATATATTACAAAGTTTCCTTAATCTACATCTTCCCCCTGTGTGTTGATATCTTCGTGTTGTATTCCAGCAACATTGTCTTGAAGTATGTCGACTTAATGTTCTTGGATCCTCTCCCGTTGATGTCACTTGTTTCAATAAGTATCTAAGTAAAGGTTTGATTAGTGTTTATTGGTATAGAACAAGGACGTGACTAGAGTATTTACACCCACCTATAATGTAGTTACACCCCTGGGAAGGGGGACCAAAACTGTGGGTGGAGTAGGGCCCACTGTAAGCTTAATCAGGCCCTGCTGGTCTTGGTATATTTCTACAAGTTGGGGAAAAAAGATCCCTTCTCAGCTAGGTAGCTAAAACCATATAGTTATGGTTGGGTTACATAAGAACATAAGAATATAAGGAAGCTACAATAGGCCCAGAGGCCTACACGAGGTAGTTCCTGTAACAAGCTGGTTAACGGTTTAATTAATAAAAAGTGTCGCCGCCGTCCGTCCCGGGCAGGCATTGTTGACATACATGCGGGAGAGACTTGCCTCTCCAGACCCCCCAGGCTGTATTTGACACCAAATTTATCCTGGCTGTCACCTGCGACGGACCTCCTCCCCTCGCCACTGGTATGAAATAAATATACTCAATATGTGCTTATGTTTTGCAAGATGTAATGTATTTGTATCATGTAGATTATATTCATGTAAGTAGGTGTGACGACTGTAATTTAGTTGTGGTACTCAGATAGTGCAGTACGGAGCTTCGGGGTTCGTGGTGAAGTTGAACCCGCAGGCAGGTATTAGGACGAGAGGCAGCAGAGGGTAAGGTAAGATCAGCCAGGTAGCAGTACACGACCACAAACAGTGCCTCAATTACTACCTTTGTCTACAGTAAACAGGGAATGTGCAGTATGTTATCGTAGTGAATCTTACAAACAACTTATAATCATCTTTTCCACCACCCATTGAACCTTCACCCAATCAACAGGTGGAAGAGTGCGCCGGAGCCATTGAAACAACACAATACCGCCGTCACCACCCTCGTCATCATCGTCACCGTCATCGTCATCACCGTGAGCGTAAAATCCCCATCGGCAGTAATGAACTTGACTCCGAGGCTGTGGTGTTGAGTGATGCAGTAACCCGTGACAAGAGGCAAGGTGATGATGACTGGGAGAGTGGCCCGTGGGAGGAGTGGTCTAGGCCTTCACCGTGCTCCAGGTCGTGTGGCGGCGGAGTCAACTTCAAGACCAGGACATGTGGAGGAGCCAGGTAAGGTGGTGGTGGTGGAGGTGAAGTACACATCCCGGGTAAAATGGAGATAAGGTTAGCCTACTAATTTTGAGGCCTTGTTTTTTTTTGCTTGAACAAGTTTCCGGAAATTGATATATATTGCTTATTATTCTGCAACCTTAATTCTATCTGACGTGTAAGTATTAACCTCGGGAGAAGACCCTAATGTTATCTCCATATTACCCCACATCCCATAACAGTAATGATGACTCAGAACCGTATATAGAGTGTATTAAAGATTTTGGTGTTTGTGCAAGACATATTTTGATATATTCTGGGACTCAGAAACATTTCCTTTGTTCAAATATTATGTTCATATTTGTGTGTCTTCTCTATTAATACTTCCTTAAGGGGCTCCATGCTGAGCTAACCCAAATGTTGGCTCGACTTATTACATTCGCCGGCCTCAACATATATGTGAAGATTTTAATGGGCCCCGTCAAATAAAAAAAATAGAAGGAAAAAATTACATATGACTAGGGAAATACATCTTTTTGAAATTAGATTAACCTTTCCAAACCAGAAATTTAAGAATAAAACCAAACCTTTCTTATCCTAACCTAACCTAACCTTTGAAACCGAAACCCCGTTTAGACACACTCCATTGGCCAGATAATTACTCCTTCCACAATCCATTTTCGATTTTTAAAAGATTAAATTTAACCTTTCCTAACCAAACTTAAACTAATGTAACCTGACCTGAGCGCAGTAAATACATTGTCTCCAACACGTCGTCCATTACGCATCAGCTTGGCTTCAGTTAATGTTATCGGCCATGTGGGTAAAATAGGAGTTGGCACACATTAAAGTTTTTATAGATGTGTTAAGAACATTAAGTATGATACATTGAACCAACATTTGGGTCAGCTCAACATGGAGCACCTGTTCTTAAGATTTACCGGAAATTCTACCCATGCTGCTGTTATACTATGCTAATATGTTTGTGTTGGCGTTTCCAGTGATGCCTTGTGCAGTGGCAAGACCAAGAAATATGAATCCTGTAACCTCGAGGTGAGTCTCTCTCTCTCTCTCTCTCTCTCTCTCTCTCTCTCTCTCTCTCTCTCTCTCTCTCTCTCTCTCTCTCTCTCTCTCTCTCTGTATCAATGTATAAGATGTATAACAACAATTCTTTTAAAACAAGTAGATTAAGGGACAAGGCTTTCATACCTGAAGCTGTTAATTTTGTTGGGGAATAGTTATTATCAATGATTTGTCTTTCCTTCCCCAGCGTTGTCCTGAGGGATCTATGGACTTCCGCACAGAGCAGTGTCAACGTTACAACAGTGTTCCCTTCGAGGGCAAATATTACAGGTGTGTTTTGACTGGGTGAAAAGTAGTGTTGAGGCCCTAGGGAAACAATGACCAGCTTCCTCTCACCATATCAGTGATGCACATAATTTTATAAACGTGATTATTTTTGATGGTGGTCATAATGTTCTTACTGTATGTTATTGTGACCCAAATGTACTTTTTTCATTTGCCTTATTATAATAACATCCTCCTTCAGATAGGAACTGCTTTAATGATCCCTAGATTTGTAATGTTTTGCATCACTAATAGTACAAGTAGGTCAGTGTTTCTGTATGGTCTTCAATATACTACATGTGTGCAAACAGTTATGATCTGAGTGTTGCTGCGTAAATATTCATAAGAGAAAAGACAAGAAAAATTAGATGTGAATTTTTAAAAAAATGTAATGGATACTTGAAATTTATTTTAAGCCCAACACTATTTTGATATCTTTTATGTGTGTTTATCTCAAATGTTTTTTTTTTCAGTGTTACCTTTATTTCCCAGGATATTAACACATCGTATCATCCCTTACCTTTCTGGTTATTTTTTTTCTTATGTTGCCAAAGAAAACCCTGACAGAGTGAAATGACATCATCGATTGGACATGACACTTTTTGGAAGAATTTGATTTCCTTCCACATTTTTCCCATCTCTTTTTCTAACTGTTGAAGATGCAGTGATGAATATATAGAAGAATGGAATAATATATCATTTGGGGCATTGCAGTTGGGTCTCATTCCTGGGTGATCCTGATAAGTGTGCACTCCACTGTCAGCCGGAGAAATCCAGGTATTGGTTGAGCGTACATTACCTTTCCCCGAACAAGCCTGGCTAACGAGGCAGTAATGGCATGACCTGTGCTTGGTGGGGCAGTGTAGCATGGGTCCTGCTGTGGCACCCTCAGGAGACAATGAGCTGTGCCTCGGTAACACACACAGGGAGACAGCAATACCTGACCTCCCTCCCTTGCCAGGACCAAGGTGCATGCTGTGTGGAGAAGTCACTGTGCACCTCCCATCAAGAAGCATTCTAAACATACACACTGATGCAGAGTTGTGCTTGGAGATGGCTGATTTCCCATTGTGTTATCACAGTGTATTTTGAGACTCCTAAGACACTTTCATTTATGTTTAATGTTACTTAAGATCATTTTGCGTTTCATTCGTTAATTGAATGTCAAGCTTTTTACTGTCAAAACAACTGTTGGTGTTTCAGAGAATGTCTCGGTTCATGTTGTCTTAGGAGTCGCAGAATGCAAGATTCATCGTGAGTCTAATTACTGATAAACTCAAAGACTTATATCAGGCTTGTTTTGAGTTCAAGAAATGTGAATTGTATTATCAATGACATCGTGGTTTTTAACAAAGAATAAATACACTGTAAACCTACTTGTTGAAATATATAAAATACTAAAGGCTTTCATATTCAAGTACTCTACAGACTGCATGGTGTGAGTATTTGTTGCATGTCCTTAGGGATTTTTACACTAGTTTCATGAACAAGGATTTTTAGCATTAGTTCATTATTACTGTAATCATTATTTAATGTTAGAATTTGAATAAAGGTCTTAAATAAGTTGTACTTGCTGTATGTCAAATATTACCAAACATAATTGCTGCGAAACTAACAAACCTAAATAATTTGTGTAATACTATACTGTCCCAAGTAGATCAATATTCCCCATAACCTCCAATAATGCAACGATATTGAAAGTGATGGGTTGTATGAAATCTACTTGGCTCAGGACAGGCAGTAAAAGGCCTGTTTAGACAGTTCATGTGTATCATGTAATCACTGATTGCCTTAAAAGTCAAGGTCATGCAGTGTCATATTTGACTGATCAGCTCGTACAGCTAAACATTACTAGATTGTGCTGCTTTAGTATTTTATGCCACATACATTTCATTTAAACTACATGACATGATCTATGAGTTCTTTTTTATTTCAGATCCTGTGCAATCATAGTAGACACATCTGTGCTACAAAATATATAACTTCCCAATATAGAGTACAATGTGTACTCTTTCTTCTGTACCAGTGTAATAATCCAATGCCTTTGGTTTCAACAGCTGGGTCCCTCATCAGAAAGCTCCTCGGAAATGTGAGTTGAACTGTCAACCTGAAGGGGAGAGGTTTTACTACCGCCACGCCCTCAAGGTGATGGATGGCACGCCTTGTGACAGTGAGGGATTTGATGTGTGTGTGGATGGACAGTGCACGGTAAGCTATGCTTCTATTTATACTATTAGTACAGAAATATGGAACTATAACATGAATTTACATTCATGTGTTAGAAATTGCCACTATGGATTCCACTTTAATATTTTCCTTTCTGCTCCACATCACCATCACCTGCAGTAAACATTACAAAAGTTGTGTTGCTGCGTTGTTGATGACTTTTACAATACAATTTATGAAATAGCCACTCAAATGCATCTTATGTCAGTAGTAGTAAAACATAGATTTTATATGTACTAAAAATATGTGTGATTGGTACCAATGAGTTAATTATTTGTTAAAGGGTCAGTCTTGAGTTGAGTGAGTTAATATGTGAAATATCTTTTAAATTATAATATATTTTATTATATGTGTATTTTTCTCATTTAAGGCACATTGTAGTTTTCATAATATTTGAAGGGAAAAGTGTATTATTTGCTATAGAATATGTTCAATGGATGTGCACTTAAGGTATTTCATGGTACATTGTTTCCCCAGCCTGTTGGATGTGACCGCATCTTGGGTTCGTTAGCCAAGGAGGACAAGTGTAGGGTGTGTGGGGGTGACGCCTCCACCTGCAACACCGTTAAGGGAGACTTTATGCAGAAGACCCTCACTGTTGGCTATAATGACATCGTGCTCATACCAGCTGGTGCCACAAATATATATGTGGAGGAGCTTGCAGCTACCAACAACTATTTAGGTAAACAAGAAGGGTTTATGGACGACTTTTTAAATTTTTTTTATCTAGACTCATCTTGCTCACAGTAGAAAATGGTATAGTAATAATTATGATCATGCACATCGTCAGCTCATAAAGCCTACCGGCGTCGTAGGATCAAGACATAAAAAAATAAAAGATAAATAATAGTACAGCAGGAATTTCAATATGATAAGTAATGAGACTAAAAGTAATCCATGGTGTAATTTGATGTCATTTATATTCAGGATAAATTTTTTGCAACATAATTAATTGAAAGTGTAGAATTATTTGGCACACCAACCAGTGACGAAGTGTTGAGTGACTTGACCCACTAGGTGCAGGAGACTTCACTGCAGTGCCATCCTAGTGCCAGGAATTATTTTGAATTTCTATTTTATGAATCAATATGTTAGAGGGAGGAAGCATTTTTAATAAAGCCTATTGTGTCTATTTTCCAGTGAAGCAAGGATGTCAATGCCGTTGGTATCCCTTTTTTTCTTTATTAATGCCATTTGATTAACAACAGGGAGACTTGTAAGGGTAGGATGTATATATCTATGGTCCTGGCTCCTGGCAAGTTAGAATACGGAAGTCATGCAGAAGGGGATTGTAGTGGCATTAATTAAGAGATCACAAACATCCTACTGCATCTCATCATCTCACATCACAAGCCTTTTTTTCCTTTCAGGCGTCAGAAACACTACTGGATTCTTTTACCTCAATGGAAACTGGAGAATTGACTTCCCACGAGCAAGAGAGTTTGCCGGCACAACCTTCCACTATGAGAGGAAGGTTGATGGGGGTGTTGGAATCTTTGCCCCTGAAGTCATCCGTGCTCTAGGACCCACCACAGAACCTCTCTTCATTGTGGTGAGTATTGCAACTTATAATCAATAATAGCTTGTGTACATATTGGTTTGTATTGATAGATGACAAATAACCACATGCACAAATTTAGTAATCTTGTTATCTTAGGTAAAAAAACCTGTAGAACTAAAAGAAATATGTTGGAAACTCTATAAAAACTGTGTCAAGGGAGCATTATTAAAAAGAACTCCAAACTCTAGGATATGAATTCAAGTTGAAGAAAAAAAAAATAGGAGGAATATAAATGATGCAAGTAGTGTGAATAGAATTACAAGTAAGCAAATGTAGGTACTTTTTATTGAATGCCTCCTTTGGTTATATCACCAAAATAAAATGTTTCTTTATTTGATTGCAGCTGCTGTACCAAGAGAAGAATGAGGGTGTTGCCTATGAATACAGTGTGCCAAAGGGGGTGACACAGGCAGAGGCAGAGACTTACGATTGGATCTTTGGAACATTTGGGGAATGTTCTGAGGAGTGTGGTGGTGGTCAGTTGTAAATTTTGCTTTTGATAGGCTCATGAAATGCCATTATAATCTGTATGTTCTTTCTTACGAGTGTGGTGGTGAGGAGTTGCTTGTTTGGTTGGAACAATCTTCTAATTAAGAATGACATGTTGTTCACATCACCTACACTCACTCATGATTGTGTAGGAAATGATTTGTGAATACAGATTGGGAATTCTGTTGCTATGATTTATTAATTATTGGATGACTTTATTGAATAATAAGACCGGATGTCTCTGTACATTCTGCAATTCTTACATTTACTCCACAGTATTTTCAACTATTTTTAAAATCTTTCAGGTCATCAAATTCGTAATGTGACCTGTGCCAGCACTAGTGACTTTGCACCAGTGTCAGATTACTTGTGTGATCCTCGCCTCCAACCTGAAACCAACAAGACTTGTAATGAACAACCTTGTCAAGCCAGGTTAGTGAGTATGTTTTTCTTAGGAAATGATAACTGCAATCTGAATAACTTTTATTATGTCTATGGTAGCTTTGTTTTTATTATATAAATTTGTTGTCAAACTAATTGAAACGCTGGTCTTCTCATTTTTGAACAAGCACATTAACTTTTTTATTCAGTGATGTAAAATTTCCTCTGAAAATGATCCGTCATATGTGTGATTGTTTTATAATGTGTTCCAGCTGGCAGTTGGGAGACTGGACTCCTTGCACCAGCTCCTGTGGCACCTTAGGCTATCAGTTTCGTCAAGTGTATTGTGGCCAGAAGTTTACTGAAGGCAGACTGTCTGTGGTGAATGACTCCTTCTGCACTGAACCCGCTGGCTCCCCGCCCCTGAGTGTGAGGGAGTGCAATCAGGAGGCCGTGTGTGCCACGTGGCATGTGGGAGACTGGACCCCCGTGAGTACATTCTCACCCTTTAGATTTGTGTCTCATATCCTACACAAATAAAACACTAACACTTGAGAGACTATTATGCTTGTATATTAATTGCTGTGAGAGCCATGCTGTAACTACTGAACTCAAGATGACATTCATTGATAATCACTTTACAATTCTCCTGATGTACTCCCATGTACACCCATGCCTAATTCTCCTGTGTTCTATTTTATTCCTATCACATTTTACGTCATCTATAGATATTATTATCTCAGTATTTATTATTAATTGAATTGATTGATACAAGATGTAGACCTATAAGGAAATTAGGTAAACTATATAACTCTTGAATCACTCCTGTTACAATTTGTTTTTGTTACCAGGTTCAAACATAACTTTGAATCTCAGTAATGCAGTGTGTTATCTTGATAAGTATCTAATGAAGATATCTGGATTTCCTTTGTAGTGCAGCAAATTGTGTGGAGTTGGCCACCAGGAACGCGAGGTCAAGTGTCACTTAATGAAGGACGGTGAGATGGAGGTTCTTGGTGACAGCGCCTGTTCTGAGGAGAAGCCTGATAGTAAGAAGCCATGTGAAAAGATCCCTTGCAGTGGCGTGGACTGGATTGCTTCAGACTGGAATGGGGTGAGCAGGAATTTTTATTATACAACTGGTCGTTTTGTAAGTATGTAAGGTGACACAGAAAAAGTAAACTACAGGAATCCAGTTCAAAGCTACAATCTACCCAGTCAATTAGATAGCAAATTGGATGTAAATAAAGTGGAATTGACAGTTAAATAAGAATTAATATAATTTTGTTGATAAACTTAGATAGATGGGATAGTAAATCCATATAAAAATTTGATCACTACCCTAAGGTTCTATGTTCATTATGCTTCTATAGCTGGAATCTCTAATAGGTGAAGAAGGTTCAGTTGATATATGGCCTCAAGAATAGAAAATCAATTGACTCTCTCTCTCTCTCTCTCTCTCTCTCTCTCTCTCTCTCTCTCTCTCTCTCTCTCTCTCTCTCTCTCTCTCTCTCTCTCTCTCTCTTTTTTCCATCTTTCTCACCATTTTCTTGCCCTTCCTCCTACTCCTTTCCCTGTATCTTCCTTTCTCTTCCTCACTCTCAGTATATTAATGTGAGTGAAAGGTGACTATATGTGTTTGGTATAATTTTTTCCTTTTTTTTAGTAATTTTTCCTGTTAGATGTTACCTTACATGCAGGAAAGGGTTATTTGTCCTAGAAAACGTTATTAAGTAATGCTTTTCCAGTAAGAAATTCCATAAAGACAAAATTTTAACTATATATGATATAGATGTCTAGGATATCCTTGGTTTATTTACATATAAGTAATGATTTTTGTAGTGTGGTATTACCTGCGACCAAACTGAGGAGTCCCGGTCAGTCCTTTGTGTGAGCCAGAAAGGGGTGGTAGTCAAGGAGGAGTACTGCTCAGCTGCACGGAGACCAGAAATCACTCGCAGCTGCTCTGAGGTTACACCCTGTGAACACAAGTGGTATGCGTCAGAATGGAGTGAGGTGTGTACTCAATCCTCGTGTTATATACATGCTATAGTGTCAGTATTGTTTATAGAAAAGCTTATTAAAGTTGTTTGGTAATTCTTTTGTTTAATATTGTATATAATCATTATTTAGTTTTGTTGGGACCTCAATTTTGTGAAACCCCAGGAATTGAATACTATAAAGCATTTTTTTAAAGAATTCTATGGTTGTGCTTTAAAAGACCTAGATATGTATTTTATTTTACTGCTGAAAGTAATTAGCTTTGTCTCTCACTCATGGCTGATCCCAGTGTTCCACCGAGTGTGGGATTGGTGTGGTGGTGAGAGAAGTGTTCTGTGGCACCCGGAACAAAAAGAAAGTAATGGTAGTGGATGAGTCTAACTGTGATGCTGAGACACGCTTCAACGACACCAAAATGTGTAACTCAACTGGGTCCTGTAAAGCCAAGTGGTTTGCAGGACCATGGAGCCGGGTGAGTACCTTTAAAGGCTTTCACTTTGCTCTTTCATTGTTTAAGAGTTGATTCTCTATTAGATTTGCCTTGTTTATGTATTGAAAGGTGTACATGACATCTTTTTTTTATTATGTTTTCTAGCAATACTACCTGGGTCATGGGGTGTGATGGGAACTTAGTGTGATTAGTGAAGGAATTTCTATCCATCTTTGCAACGAACCTTTGAATTTTTTGTGATATGTTGAATTTCACTCCTATTGGTAGTTATTTTGTGCATTTCTAGATCAGATAATTTAGAATTGAAAGTAATTTGTGTGATTAATTTGATTCTTTTGAATAAACCTCAATCAAGAATATATGACACTGGCACTTATTTGCAGGATTTTATACCTTTTCTTCCTCTATTAATATCAAACTTTTAAACTTTCATCCTGCTAGGAATTATGGTAAGCGTTTCCACAGTTTTAAAAAGTTGAAAAAGTATCGTAGATTATTATCATAAATATCCTTAAAGTATGAAAAAAAAGTTTAGATTTCATGTTTGCTATATAAACACCTGTAATTATGAAAATGCATACACATCCTACAGTATGATGAATACCCACATCTTGTCTCCCTCAGTGTGATAAAGAATGCGGAGGTGGCACCAAAAACCGCAAGATATTATGCTTCGTTGGGGATAAACCCGGGGGCTTGACGTGTGATGTGAACAGCATACTGTATTCCATTGACACCTGCAACAATAACCCTTGTGGAGATGGTAGGGAAGAAATCTGTTTGTGTTAAGTTCTTCCCCCTGGTTATTATTTTCTGGTTTTTAAGTCTGGCTTTTCTCCCTTAAACTGTTTCACATTGAAGTGGTGTTGAAATGATGGTACAGTGAGGATCTGTGACTGGAACAAGCATATTGGAAGTGTCAAGGCTTAATTATGCTTGATTCTTTATTCTAGTCAGTAGTAACTATCATGTAATTGCAACATGTGAGTTGTTTGCTCTGGATTTTTGTGTTGAACAGAATAACTTTAACAATGAATGAATCAAGAATCTATTTATCTATCTATATACCAGGCTGTTATCCCACTAAAGGGAGTAGCCAAGACAAGGCATGCATACACACACCTATTCTCACACACACACACACACACACACACACACACACACACACACACACACACACACACACACACACACACACACACACACACACACACACACACACACTCCTCTCACTTAGCCTCTATCTATGTATACCTGTCTTATATCCCCCGTAACAGTTGGGTAGCCAAGACAAGGCTTTGTGGAGACACTTTTCTACCCTCCCCTCTATGCCTTGTCTTTTCATAGAGTAGAATTGATGGTATTCTTGCAGCCCCAGCATAGATACTATAAGCTTTACTCCAATGAAATTTTGTCTGATGATGGCAACAGCATTTACTTTTCTTTACTAATGCATAATACTACTGTACCAGATTGTTTAATTTCAGTTGATGTTTCTCTTTTATAGATGAAGTGATTGGTGAAGGCAGCCGGGTTGACCTTGATAGTGAGGATGAATACTGTGATGAAGAGGAGGAGGAGGTATTGTTGACATTAATTAATTGTGATTAAATTAATTGAATTATAAACAAAGACATGAATTGGTGTAAAATTTATTGTACAATTTGAGTGTACTACATCTATCTTTTTTCTGATGCTTGATGTGATAATAATCAATATTATGCTTGCAGTTGGACTAAGTTTTCAGCATTGTTCATCTTTATATGGAAAGTAATATTGAGATAAGTTTTAATAGACATGAAAATGATTATGAAGATTTTGCCTTCATTCCTTAGGAAATGTCTGGGGATAAGGGAAGCACCCCAGATGTGAAGGACAAAAAGGAAGAGGAAGGTGAAGAGTCTGGTGAAGGTGAAAGTGGGAGTTCCAGTGGATCATCATCAGTGAGTATTGATTAGTATGAAGGGTATTAGTAGGGTGTTATGTGACTAGGATCATATTTCATCAATTTTCATAAGGTATGACTTAATACAATTATAGTTTTTTTTTCAGTTGATTTATCTGTATAGTTTAGTCACATGAAGTTTTATGTTCTCAATGAATTATAAAAGCATATGATGTGCATCAAACTCACACTTTATAGGAAGAATCCAGTGAAGAAATTTCTTCAGAGAAGGAGCAAGAAGACCAAGCATTAGAGATTACTACTTCTAATGAAATAACTAACTTAGATTTTCGGAAAAAGCGATCATCCAAAGAGGTAAAAGGTTTTGTTGGTGGCATAACACGGGCTTCCTGTTCGATATATCAGTACTAGAGAAGCCAAGGGTGCAATGGTTCATACAGACCTTGGCACTGTGCCTTCCCTAGTAGACAGATGTTGCTGATTGCTTGAACAATTGAAGTTTAACACCACCAACTTGAACAGACTCGTTGGCATGTTGTGGGGCACTGATTCTCATCATAATTGTGTATCCGCTTCGGTTGATAAAAAGGAAAATCATAGTGAAAATTACTGATTTTTTTCATGAAAACATACTTACATACTGGCAACTTTTTATGCTAGTAACGCTTCATATTGCATATATATATATATATATATATATATATATATATATATATATATATATATATATATATGTATACATATATATATATATATATATATATATATATATATATATATATATATATATATATATATATATATATATATATATATATATGTATACATATATATGTGTGTGTGTGTGTGTGTGTGTGTGATATGCACCAAAACTGGTGCCCTGCGCATTATTTATCAGAATCTGAATTGAGGTGATAAAGTGTAATTTTCTTTTTCCATATTTGGTAATCCAAAGTACTGCTTTTAAATATTTGAGCATGTTCTGTAAAGCTTGAAGTCACCAAATGTAATTAGCCATCCTTAACTGGAGCTTTGCTCAAGCTTAATATTTGTTAGCAATCAATTGACTTCTAAAGCATTTTCATATCCTCTTATACAACTTTAGATTGCTATGATTACCTGAAATTAATTAAGTTGTTATTGGAAAGAAAGGCTTGCAACTAGATGTCTCCTTCCTAGTGGGAGTATTATCATCCCATCCCGACCTTCATGTGGTTCGCACTGTTAGTACACCTAAGATGGAATTAACTGGGAGGGTGCACTGAACATCAGGTGTTGGTTCTACTTTTGACCTGACAAGTGGAACTCTGATCCTTGGGTAACACAGCACTGGATTTATAATATGTATATGAGGAAAACAATGAACGATACCATATTAGTGCCAGCAGTGATGTATGTGAGTGAGAAATAGATATGGAATGAAGGTCAAAGATCTGTGATTCAGACATTGGAGATGAACTATTGAAAGGTGCTTTTGATATATGTTGTGGTGTATGGAAGGTTTGTTATGTCTTAAAGGTGAATGAATAAATTGTGGAGTAGTAGAAATTGGTCAGACACAACACTTTTTGGTGATTTCGTCTTGTAGAGAGAGAATGGGAGAAAGTAAGAGAAGAAGGACATGCATACATATAAAGGTGGAGTTGATGCAGTAGGTGTGAGAGGAAGACTGGATGTTGTAATACTTATTTTTTACTAGAGAAATATATATGTATATAACCATTATTTGCTATATAAATTAAGTACTAGCACAGTAGTGTAGTTGAATTTATTGATGTATAGATTCATCTGTCAATTACAAAACATTTTTTTAATGCTTAAGCCTATAATGCTCTGAGGTTTTTAAACCAGCTAACACATATTTTACAAGCTTAATTGAGTTAATGATATTAATGCACTAATGAGTACCATAATGAATGTCACAAATCCGGTCACATGACATTCAGGTCTTGCAGCTTATATCACAGCTAGTAAGTGTACAATGCAGTATTAATGAGAACAGCAGTAATTTGCCTTAAAGAGCCAGTAATTAGTAACACTTTTAGAATAATGAATGCGTATACATTGTGTAAGGTTTGACACCCACCTACATGCCCAGACATCAGCAGGAGATGTGATGCACTTGTCAATACACAGAGTTCATCTCAGCTCATGTTTGTCACTACACATTGCACATGTTAAGTACACTTTCTTCCATGGTTCATATTTTGTGCTGTGGATTCAGAAATATTTGTTTGCTCTTGACTGAGATTACTTAACAATGAATGTTTTAACATCTGAAATAACTGAAAATGGAACCTTTGCTGCACCAAGTGTGTTTGCCTGTAACATGATAAGAGTTCGGTCTAGTCCAGAATGAACAAATATACTGTACATAAAATACATGAAATACGTATATGTATATGATTGACTTGGGTTGTTACAAAGCTGTACCTAATTATGTGGTCTATTTTTTATCAGATGACAAAATTAAGACTTAACGCAGGATCTTCAAAAAATAAACAAGCAAAAAAGGTCCACTAGCTAGACTGGCTCCTGGGTACTGCTTCTGATGAGCAGAAAAGGACAATATTTATAGTAGAAGTCAGAACGTTGAGGAGAATCTTTTCCAGTATCTACTATAATGATTACTTGTTCCTTCACAGGTGATTCTTGGTGACGATGCATCTGGGGAGGAAGGTTCTGGCTTTGGGGAGTCAGGGTATGGTCTTGGGTCTGGACTGTCTGGCTGGCTTGGCTCTGGCTTGGGCTTCGGTTCAGGCTCTGGTGAGCTCGATAATACATTAAATGAACCTAGAAAAAAAGGTGATTTTGGCTTTAGATGATTATGATGGCAACATGTAATTATATTAATCTAATATTGATTTTAACATGGCATAGTTTTGTACTTCTATAATTTGATCATATTTCATAACTTTTATTGCATTATTTGCCTTGCTATTGTCATGAACATATCAGTATCCTAGTCCTGTTTACATTATCCTGGAGAACCTGAACAAATGTGAAATAATGAGGTTTTATAATAACTGAAAGTCAAATCCTTTGCTTCATTAAGATTCTAAAAAGTCAAAGAAGAAGACGAAAAAGTGCAAACCAAGACCCAAAGAACCAAAGACCTGTGAGGAAACTGACTTTGGATGTTGTCAAGATAATGAGACTCCTGCAGAGGGACCCTTCCAGAAAGGTACAAACATGTTCATTGGGTTTAATGTGGAAAGAATAATTATTTTATCATTGTTGCAAAATCATACTAAGGTTTGTGAGGCATTATATCCAATCAAGTTATGTTGGTTGAAAAGCTTTAGGAGGTGATAAGTCAGTCATTTCTTTAATTTGTTATATGCTTTTCTAGCTACATACTGCATCCCTTTTTTATTTGTTCTCTTATCCATGTTAATCTATTATCTGTTATGGGTTATTCTCAACTTTGATATTTCTGTTGTTCTTTGTGTAGTTCTTATTTATCCTCCGTTGAACCTGGTATTTAGTTCCCACATTTGAAATTTACAGACAATAATTGCAAAGATGTACACTGTACTTGCATTTCAGGCATCTCAGTATATGTCTAAGCTTACTAAATGCTTTTTTTATACATTTCATGAGTTTTATTTAGTTATGTGTAACATTTTTTCCCACAATTATAAAAAAGAAACATAATAAAAATTGTTTAGGTAATCAAAGAAGGAGAAAAACATCATTAAACCATTGTCATGTCTTTCAGGTTGTTCTCGCATTGAAACTTGCGAGGACACAAAGCACGGCTGTTGTCCTGATAACGTGACCCCAGCTGAGGGGCCAAAGATGATGGGATGTGTAACCCCGTCAATGTGTGAGAACTCCATGAATGGCTGCTGCAAGGATGGCGTGACAGAAGCTACTGGACCAAATGAAGAGGGGTGTGAGGACCTGATGCCTTTTGACTGTGAAAACACTGAGTGAGTCTCAATGGAAATATTTACATTGATAGGAAATGAACTGTATCTTAACAGTAATGTATTGCTAGTATGTTATTTGTGCTGTTGTCTGTTCTGCTTCGTATATTTTTTCCTGAGTCTGCTCATAGAAGAAACTTTATCAGCATTTCAGTACAATCCATATGGTTATTACAAAAACTTTACTTCTACTGAGGATTCACACATTTTAGATATTTCTGCTACACTATATTTTTATTTAGCATTAATAGTAATCTTATTGCCAAAAAAAAACTTAGCATCAGATGAGTGACTAGCATTTAGCAGTATTAACAGTACATGAATCCATCCATCACAGGTTTGGGTGTTGTCCTGATGGTGTGTCTCCAGCATCTGGGAAGGACTTTATGGGTTGCAGTGAGTTTGAGTGTGAAGGGTCAGGTCCATGTGATTCCTGCGATGACACTGTGTATGGATGTTGTCCTGATGGTGTGTCAGCAGCTCAGGGGAAGGACTTTGAGGGTTGCCCAGACTCTGATGCAACAACAGAAGATGCTGTCGGTGGGTAGCTGTTCATGGTTTAATTATGAAAGAGCAGCTGTATTTTGTATTTATAGAGGACTTAATAACCAGAAATTACATCTTGGATATTAGGTTTTGTTTGTACATTGGAGAAAGAATATTCTTATTGAAACTGAATTGGCAAAGCTCAATTAGTTCTTCCAATCTTTATTTTTTTTCTATTATTTTCTGCACAATAGAAGCAACCACAGAGACAATTTTGACCACCACTACCACCGCCGCCACCACCACCACCACTGAGCTTCCTCCATATTGCCTCACCTCATCCTATGGCTGCTGCCCTGATAACTACACAGCTGCCCATGGACCTAATGATGAGGGATGTTGTTTGTCCTCACCATTTGGATGTTGCCCAGACCACATCAGTGAGGCACAGGGACCTAACTTGCAAGGTGTGTATTCATTCTTGCAGCTTGATGAGTTTTTTCTTCTAATGCTTCATACCATATACATGCACTTCACATTTTGTCGTGTCATGTTTTAAACCTCCCTCTCATTTTTTAGTATTTTGTCGCTACTTTCACTTTAGTGGGTCCTTCCTTTTGCATCTATGGAATCTTCTTTATTCATATGTGCTGTGCTGTCTTTGTTATCTCTTTCTCTATCTCTATCTCAAGATGGCTAAACCACCTCCGTGTGCCGTATTTCACCACCTCGTTCATTTGATCCCTTCTCACCTTACCATACTTGCCAAATCCTTCATGAAGATTATACACATTTGCATTACTCTCACCATCCACTTTGTTCACCCTACATGCACCTCTGACATCAATTTACTTCAACTTGCTTGTTCATGAACCTTTGTATACCCATTTTTATCTCACTTCTGTTTATTCCGGTTCCTTCACCCTCGTTGTTTTGCAGGTTGTGGGTGTGAGTATAGTGCCTTTGGTTGTTGTCCTGATGAGAAAATTGTGGCACGAGGCCCCAACAATGCTGGATGTGGATGTCAGTATACACAGTTTGGCTGCTGCCCAGACAAATACACACCAGCTGCTGGGGACAACCACAGTGGCTGCCCATGCAATACCTACCCTCATGGCTGCTGCCCAGATGGTATCAGCATTGCCAAGGGACCAGGGACAGAGGGTAGGCTGCCCCATGATGCTTTGAATCATGTAAATCTGTATCTAATGGATATATTAAAGTTACTATGTATCTAAATTTTAAGGAAAAATCGTATGTGTAGTGGAGTATATTGAATGATGGGAAGATAGTTTAATGTTGGTTATGAAACAGGAGAATGGATTAAAATTAAGTTAATTTTAGCATTGAGAAACTAACTTTATGGGCATTGCATTAATTTTTTTATTTATATTTCTTGTTGAAACAGGATGTGGATGCGTGTATGAAAAGTATGGGTGCTGCCGAGACGGCCGCACACCTGCCCAGGGCCCAGCACAGGAAGGGTGTGGGTGTGAGGCATCAGAGTTTGGCTGCTGTTCAGATGGTGTCACACCTGCCACTGGAAAGTTCTTTGATGGCTGTACGGAAGAAGCACCTGTCATCCCCGGAGGTGAGATTTGTTTTGGATCCACCTTGATGCTACTGCAAGAAGCTTTTATATTATAGTCGATCCCCAACTTATGATGCATCAACTTATGATGTCTTAACTTTACGATGATGTGAAAATGATAAACATTCAATAGACACCACCCTGGTGATGTGTGTAGATGTTTACTGTTTCAGGATCTAGAGTAGTTTTTGAGATTTATATAATTTTGTTAAAAAAAGGCATTCTCAATTACATAATCTTATCGACCTTCAAAACAGTTAGAATTCATGTATCATAATGTATGTATTGCTAGTTGAACAGTGAGTTGGACTGTGCAGTGACTCAGTTGACACAGTTTCCTTACATCCTGAACAGAGGTTTGTGGCCATGAGAAGGATCGAGGTCCATGCACCAACTTCACAGTGAAATGGTTCTTTGACATGGAGTATGGAGGCTGCACACGGTTCTGGTATGGTGGGTGTGAAGGCAACCTCAACAAGTTTAACACACAAGAAGAATGCAATGCTATATGCGTTGATCCTGAGGGAATGGGTAAGGCAGCCACTGAACAAAGCATGAAATATTCTTCTCATAAGCCATGATTTTATTTTTCTAGCTTCTCTGATAATTCCTTAACATCTACATAGTCTGTCTTCCCAGCTTGAAGTATGTTGCAGAAGTGAGAAAATGTGGACATAATGCTTTATGATCTTTTCAGAATCGTGCTACCTGCCTCGAGTTGTGGGTCCGTGCACTGGGTCTGTACCTTCATGGTACCACGATACAGAGACTGGCTCTTGCAAATCCTTCATTTATGGAGGGTGTCTCGGCAATAATAATCGCCATGGCTCAAGGGAGGAGTGTGAAGAGATGTGCGTTGTTCCAGAGAAAACAGGTACATCAGTGTTCTTTGTTGTGATCCAAGTGGGCATGTAGTTGGGTGTGTTCATCATTGCTGCTACTAATATATTGGAGGTCTGCAGTGTGATGTGTCCTAAACATTTATCGGGGAAATACTACCTTCATATTTTAATTTTTGTCTCATTGTTTCGAGTAGTTCTTCTTTTATATTCTTTTCCATTTTATAGTATGTATGTATTACTTATGGGAAATTTCTGTTTTAACTATTTAGTTTCATTAATGCTATAAGTGCTAAAAGGATCTCAATCTTGCCATAAATTAGTACATTTTAATTGGGTATTTCCTTGACAATATTGGTGAAAATATACAAACTTTTCTGAGAACTAAAACTCAATTACATTCTTCCTCTAAAAGTGGTGTCTCATGATACTGTTTTTCTGTTAATTTTGAATTTTGCAATATTATTTTTCATGATACATAATTTTATGATACTGTATCAACATCAGAAGTATAATTGTAGGAGGTAAAAGCAAAGAATATCTATGAAAATATCTCGGACAATGTTAGTCAACCATTTTATATATAAGAATCACCAGTACTTGTTAAATGTTATGATCAAGGGTATTCTAACAAGCTTTGGGACACTTACCAACTTTGTTTACACTTCAATATAACCTCTCTAATGCCTG
>JAPQNM010000016.1:2712095-2720550 GCA_029783475.1 Metacarcinus magister
AAATTGGTTGTTTATTAGAAAGAAGTACTAAGTATTACTACTTGAAGTGTAGTAGTGAAAATTTAAATCACGAATTACAGTGTATTGACTTTTATCCTGCATTCCCACTCAATCCCTGCTGACATGCTCTCGGTTCCACAGAGTTTTGTTTCCTGGAGCAGGACCAAGGTACTTGTGGGGACCTCCAGACTCACTGGAGTTATGACAGCCGGGATGGTGTCTGCAAAAAGTTCTTATATGGTGGCTGCGGAGGAAACGAAAACCGCTTCAAGTCTCGGCAAGAGTGTGAAAATAAATGTGGTGAAGTACAGGGTAAGGTCATCATTGTTTTGTGGACTTAAATTGATGAAATCAATGCTTTTTGTTTTGGCTCATATCTCACTTGATTTAAACTCCTCTTAAGCATCTCTTTTCCTTTTTGTTCAGCTTTATGATGATAGTTTTTCAGCTTCGTCTACCACTCTGCTCTTCCCTAATGAATAAGGGAATTATAAAGCTAGAAGTAAATACCTTTAGATTATTCCTTACAGTAAACCCTCTATAAATCGGACTGATTGGTGGATGATCCTATCTGAATTAGCCAAAAATCTGGAATACCAGAAGTTTGAAAATTAGTGCTTACTCGTGACACCTAACCTTAAGAACTCACTAAATCATACTGTAAAGGTAAAGTGGAGGCACATGCTGTAGCTGCGCGTAGCTGCGGGCGTTCATCTCCCGTCACATTGGCCTATGAGCCTGTGGTGGAAATTAATCCGTTACGCCGGGACACAGGGCCACTGTGACATCCGACTTTCCACAGTTTACCTTCCCCAGGTTTCTTTGGGTACCCATTTATCTACCAATCCGTTTGGAAGGATGAGCAGCTGGGTGAGCTGTGTACTGCCTGCCTTCGTGGGGGATCGAACTCGGGCCAGCAGATTCGTATAGTCAGACTTGCTAACCACTGCACCACTGTACTATTTATTATATAGAAAAAGCATTCTGAAAGAGGAAATAGCACAAAATACAGTTTAACCTCAAAGATCTGGATTTTGTGAGGTCATGACCCTGGCTTAGGCCAAGGATGTTGAAATTTAAAGTGAAAAATACAGTGATCTACACCATAATGAAAATATTGAAGTAAAGAAAATAAACTTGCTAAACAAAGGAATATTGGACTGCTGCTTTGCAATAAGCCTATGTCATTCAAAATACTGCACATGTGACCAAACAGCAAGCATGACCAGTCATGGCTTCCAGCACTTTGGTTCCAAAGTAAGTATACAGTGCTCACTATTAATGAAAAGCTTGAACTGCTCGATAAAGTAGAAAAGATACAGCCGTGTCTTGGTTGAGTGCTAATTATGGTATTGCAAAGCAAACTATTTGTGAAATCAAACACAACAAATAAATGATTCAGAGTTTTGCCACCAAGTCATGTGTCTCTGAATATCACACAAGATTGTGATAAATGAACATCATGCCGCTGCATATGACGAGAAGTCTTTGAATTGCAGCACTCCAGTGGCAAGCAAACAAAGCTTGATTTGTTCCTCAAACCAAAATCCCCAAGACACCTGCCTCATTAGCTGTTCCATCTTCATCACCAAAGCTGTCAACTTCAGGTATACAGCCATTTCACTTGTATGTAGTAGACTGTGACGACTCTAACTTTGAATAAGGAGTCAGCAAGCATACTATACCATACCATGTTTATAGCTAGCTGAGCAAAACTCCTTTCAAATCCTTGATCACTCCCTGCCATGCACACAGATGAGTTTGTGGTCTGTAGAAGATGTTCACGCACCACTCCATTGTCCCTTATTCTCTATGGTATCATTCAAGTTTTTTCAAATTTCTCTTTAATCTTACACACTTTCCACACTTATATTTTACCACCACTAAATTACTATGCACAATAAATTCCTAGCTATAAACTGTATTTTCATCCAATTTATAACATCTGTCTGGACGCTATCCATAAATGCCCGTATATCCCTGATTTTGGTCCAATATACATAATTGTGTCTTTATCCCTGAAAGAGGTCGATTTATCTGAAATCCATAATATCTGGGTCTGATTTAAAAAGGGTTTACTCTAATTAAAAAGTAATCATGTTACTATTTCTTTCTGCTACTATTGAAGATGCCATCTCTTGTGTGTGGCAAAGACAAGTTGTAATGATAAAAAATTATTAAACATTATGATTTACATTTTCAGACATCTGTCAGCTCCCTCGGGTTGTTGGGCCATGCAGTGGTAGCTTCCTACAGTATTACTATGACAGTTCTGTTAACCAGTGTTATGAGTTTGACTATGGAGGTTGCGATGGAAATAAAAATAGGTAAGATATGCATTAGTGTAAGATGTCACTAGATATTTATATAGTGTAGTAGGTGAGAGGGCTAAACCTACTGTTGTATATATAGAGACTGTGCTTGATCTATTCTGACACCTATTCTTGAGAACTCTCTTAACCTATATTAAATTATTATTATTTTTTTTTTAAGTTTTTATACTGAAAAAAAACGAATGCTCATCTTCATGTGAAAGCTTTGGAAATTTTTGGTCACCTTTGTTCAGAGGCAAGTGAGGAAGTGTTAAGTGATATTATTAGCTTTAATGCAAGTACAAAGGATTACAAACAGCAGAAGACTTATAGGTACCTACTTGCGGTTTGATTCCACTAATCCACAATAAATACTACTGTTAGAGTAACGATAGAATAGTAGAATACTCCTCCCTAGCTGAAAAAGCTATTGGTTGTTGGGGAGGTGTAAATGTTTGATGATATAATATGCCGAGTGCACAATGTATGTGTATCTTCTATATCAATAACCGTTGGCGCCAGTAGGCTTATGGAGGCACAGATGGACTTGCCTCGCCTGTTATTTGATGTAGGTTATCAGATTTTTATAGTGACGCCTCAAATGTTTACGTTCTCTCTTGAATATGTTGAGAACATGCGAGGCTAATCGCTGCAACAGCCTCAGATGCATGTAACGTTGTAAGTCCCATCTGAGGACAGTATGGCAGCAATTTGGGTAGTCTTTGGCCACTCGGCGGTGATATCAAAGAATGAAAAGTGGTCAGCAAATATCGGGGATTCGAACCTGGGACCCTAGGCTCGCTCACCCGAGCGCTGGACCACTGTACCACCACCTGCACAGTGTAGTTGTGAAGGTGTGGTGCAGCAGCCACTATGACTAAACAGTACATACCTAGGGTGGAGTTTTAGCACTACGGCTTTAAGGGTGTCCTGAAAATCAATCCCAATGTACATGTTATTGCAGGTTTGATTCAATGAGACACTGCCAGGAGCGATGCCAGACAACTCAAGTAACCACTCCACACTACACCATTCCAGAGGGTAAGACTCTCAGCTCATGAGTTATATTGTGATCTGTATAGGCAGAGGGAGTGTAACAATGTAGCCTTTTGCAAACTTAGCTTTTGTGAGATTTCAAGTGTGTTCATATTTAAGTTTATTTCTAAGAATAGAAAAAAAAACATTTATATATTTACAGTTTTCATCTTCTTGGGTAAATATATATATATATATATATATATATATATATATATATATATATATATATATATATATATATATATATATATATATATGTATATATATATATATATATATATATATATATATATATATATATATATATATATATATGTATATATATATATATATATATATATATATATATATTATATATATATATATATATATTATATATATATATATATATATATATATATATATATATATATAATATATATATATATATATATATATATATATATATATATATATATATATATGTGTGTGTGTGTGTGAAATCCAAATGATTCACTGATGGACAAAACTACGAGTATTTGGAAGACATACATTGGTCTGTAAATCTAACTGGTATAGATCACTTGATTAACACTTTAGCATGAATTAAATTATTAAATAATCCCCCAAACTAGGCATCCATAGACCATATAGTCTCGAGTTGAGCATTGTACCACAGAGCCACCCGGCCCCCCTTTTAGCATGGAAATTATGCTATTGTACATTGTTTCTTGTACTGTTGCTGCAGGTTTAACCACTAACCTCCTATGGGTTTAGTTAGATAGTGATTACTAAAGGAACGTGTTTGTTAAAGCAACCAATTGATTAATTTGGTTTTTGGTATTTAGTAGATTGTAATGAGATGTT
Organism: Metacarcinus magister; assembly: GCA_029783475.1. Lineage (NCBI taxonomy): Eukaryota > Metazoa > Arthropoda > Malacostraca > Decapoda > Cancridae > Metacarcinus > Metacarcinus magister. The sequence continues at coordinate 2,716,292 of JAPQNM010000016.1, forward strand.
TTGAGTGAGTAATACTTGTTAGTATTTCTTTTGCAGCACCTGAAAGCGATATACCAGAAATTTGCAAACTGCCTGCTGAAATAGGTGAGTGTCGAGCAACCATACCGAAATGGTACTTTGATGTCCAAGCCGGGAGATGTGTTGGTTTCTCTTATGGCGGTTGTGGTGGCAATGCCAACAGGTTCCAGAGCATGGAGCTGTGTGAGCGGCAGTGTGGCAACTATCGCAACCAAGGTGGGTATTTTGAAAAAATTATATATATATAACCTGACACAGATGTACTTAAAGCTGTGATCCTAGTCTCCAGCGCATTGGAAAATCTTTTTATTTGCCCCGAAATAATGCAGAGAGATTCATTGGTCTTTTTTTCTTTTTTCAGATATATGCAACCTACCAGCAAGTTCGGGTCCATGCAGTGAATCACTTCCTAAGTGGTACTATAATCCTTCTGCACGTCGCTGCAGGTCTTTTGCTTACGGTGGCTGTGAGGGTAATGGAAACAGATTTTCAACAGAGCAAGAATGTGAGGCAGAGTGTGTCTATCATGACACCATCCTTCCAAAAAATAATACTTCAGAGGCCAACACCAGTAAGATTGTATCTAATGTTTTGTTTTATTAAATGCTTAAGTAATGAGAAACTTAATTTAAAAAAAAATCTATGGCTACATAACAAGGCTTCAATTTTTTGCATGGTTCTTCATTACAAAGTTTAAAACTAAACATACATTAGTTGGAAAGATTCAGGCATTTCCATTTACACTTTGTGAGTATCAAATGTGCTTTGCACTGATTTAGGTTTATAAGTCATATGACTGATGCAACTGTACCATGCACATTTCAAAATAAATATTTTATACAGTAAACGTCCTGTAATCCGAAAACAAAGGTCTGATGGTGCTTCAGATGACTGGACTAAATTTTAAAACTATTGAGGGTACCTCTGAAAAATGAGTAAATACATGTATGATGTACATGTATGACTTGTGGAATATGTGAGCCATGTTAAAATGGTCTCAGGTACAAATAAAATTTGAAAATAAGGTAAACAATCAGATGGGATATGGAACAAGTGGGTTTGTTCATGGAGAATGGTGGACAATGCAGCGAAGCTTCGGTCCTCTGTACCTGCTTCTGCTCCCTGTCACAAGGACATTTGTTGCACCTTGTTTGAATTTTTGATCACTTGCCTCCAACATCTCGTGACAATTGGTATATTTTGGATTTGGCCTAATTTTTAAAGTTTTGAATTATTGGAATTTTCGGACTGTCAGTGTTTGGTTTACAGAACTTTTAGTGTAATTGTATACCTTGCACCATATCTAAAGGTGTGACATATAGATATCACACATGCATGACATTAGTTTTCAGCCTTCATAGCCGAGGCAAATTATAACAAACTTCCAGTTTTTAAATTAAACTCCCTTAAATTTTTCATTGTACACACTAAACCAGCACTAAAAACGAAATTTTATGACATTTCAGCTTACTATATCTGCAGTTATAGATTTAGTCAAAGCCTTGCCTGTCACTTACTTATAATTAATTAATTTTAAGTTGCTACATAACAGGCTACAGTTTTTAAGAAAATTAAAATTTATAAGCACCTATACACTTTAATATTATTGGTGTTTCAAGAGTCAAACTAACCATTGTTTTTTCTCAGTGATCTGTGAGTTAGATAAAAAGGAAGGACCCTGTGCTGAGGGTTTGAAACGCTGGCAATTCAGCAAAGAGCATGGCTCATGTGTTATGTTTCTGTATGGTGGGTGTGGCGGAAACCAAAATCGCTTTAAGAACTTTAATGCATGCACCGAGTTCTGTGCTTCTGCCATCAAAAAATATCGAAAGAGTAAGTGTTAGCTTTAATTTGCATTTTGAATTTACACTTTGCATATAACCTAAATACATTTAAGGAAGAATTGCTGCTGTCTTCAGTAGCCAAAGTTAAAGGTCAGCAGTAAGTGATGAGCAAGCAATCAGATATAATTTTTGACACATTATTCCTTTCTGGAAAGCTGTCTGCATAGGATGGCCATGGCATGAGTAAATGTTCATACAGAATGTTAATTTGTACCACATCAACTACCCCATCCATTCATAGTTAGCTTTGGAAACCTGTCAGAGAAATAAGAAAATCCTAGCCTATTTCCTTTCCTATCTGTATGTAGCTGTGTTTGCCTGATTGCTCATCTCTTACTCGGTGGCCTGTAGCTTTGGCTTCTACAAGGAAGTACTGACTACATATAACTTTGAGTATATATGCACAAGCTTAACTGGATGAGTTGCAGGGATGTTACTAAATCACATTTAACTAAAAACTTTATACAAGGTATAGTAGTTAGCAATTGTCACCACCATCAGCTATTAGCCATCAATGCATCCTTGATTTGAAATATACCATAGTTTACAGTTGTGCAGGGTGTATTTGCACTCCCAGCAGGATTGAAGGGAATGTCATAGTTTAGACACGATTATATGTACACAACACTGTGATATTTTGCTTTCCACTAGGTAACCTTGAACATATAATATATCACTAGCCCTCCATTGCATATGCAAGGTAGGATCAAAGAAAAAATCAATCTAAAACAGGAAGAGTCAGAGTAACAATGACTCAAAGATAGATTATACCAATTAGACATGTACAGTCAAACATTGCACACACAAATACCATGAAAAAACATTACCTAATTCTGACCAACAGTTTGAATTACTGGAGTGGATTACTAGGCACCTATCATAGACAATATATACAAAAAAATTATAGTTCGTAATGCCTTTAAAAGCCTCTTTTAAAATCATCTTGTTTTTCACAGATTCAGCTACAGGGTTGTACCATTCACTGACTTCTTGTAACAATGAAGCTTTCAGAAAAAATTTTCCATAAGTAGTTGTATGTAATTTTGATGAAGGAGCAAGAAAACAAAATTGTACTTGTAATTGGTTGTCTTATAAAACCCAGAAAACAAGCTTTCTAAGTTCTACTAGTGAACATTCTATATACCATTCAGCAGCTCTCTTTAATTCTGTTAAGACGGTTATTTGTAGTTAAAATTTTGTATGTACATTTTGCTCCGTGAGTAATTTTCCAGACTTAATTTATGCCATGTATAAGTGGTAATTGTTTAGTTGAATTTAATTTTCTTCTAAATAATTCATAAATTTAAAGGAACATTTTGATATTTCATGAACAGCCGAGACAAGCACGACGGCTGAAGTGTGGCCCACGATTTCTGGCCCATCTGGCTACACTCAGCAGGACAAGGATGACAGGTGCAAGGACTCAGTGATAGGATGTCAGCTTCTACAGGTAATACATAAGTGCATACTTACTGTGTGTGTGTGTGTGTGTGTGTGTGTCTATATATATATATATATATATATATATATATATATATATATATATATATATATATATATATATATATACACACACACACAGTGGTACCTCGGTATACGTCCTTAATCCGTTCCAGATCCCTGGACTTATACCAAAAAGGACGTATACCAAACAAATTTTTCCCATAAGAAATAAAAGGAAAATGATTAATCTGTTCCCATGAAAAGAATCCTATTGTTATTGACATACAGTACATGTATTATACATTGATGGGGTTGCATAAATTTATTTTAAACACTCCTAAATACTAAAATACGTACTGTACATAAATTAAATACAGTACAGTACAAAAGAAGTTAGATGAAATACTGTAAAAGAAAATTTAAGCTCACTTTACCTTGCTGAGAAGAGTCGAGAGCCTACTAGGATGGTGCTGAGAAAGGAGGAGGAGGAGGAGGAGATGTTATTGTTATTATTTGGAAGGAGAGTCCCCTTCCAATAAAACTTCGGGAATCTTTGTTTGGTAAACGATTTCACCGATTTCAGCCGATTATATAATGTCTTTGTTTTTTCACAATTGTAGATACCGTCATTCTGCATCAGCCAAGTCCAGGATACTCATGCCACCTTCATATTTTTCAACAATATCTTTTTTCACCTATATGGTGATCCTAACCATTTTCTTTGTTCCTTGGCTCTTCTCATTAGCTTTCTTAAAACTCATGGTTAATAAATTTACAGAAAATTTACACGATAAAACAAAATCACGTGAAAATTCAGAGTTATAGCGCGGGTTGTTCACTTAATAGAAGGAACTGGTGTACTGTCATCTGACACTGGCACGAGTCGTATTCTAAACAAAGATCGTATACCAAGCAAAACTTTTTGAGTCCAAACAGGTCGTATACCAAGTTGGA
>JAPQNM010000016.1:2720650-2723150 GCA_029783475.1 Metacarcinus magister
GAGCAAATAAAAGGCGGGGGCAAGCAATCCCTCAAAAGTGTTAGTGTGCTTTGTGAGGACGCCTGGGGGTCAGGGTGGAACATCCTCAGGTAATGCATGTACAGCGTGAAGCTGCTGGGGCTCGCGGCTAAAGGCAGGCTGATCGTGGATCCTAGGCCAGCTGTACCACTAATTGCATTATAACAATCTTGTGTCGTTCGAGTGTTTCTCCTGCTTGTCATCTATCACATAATGGACATTTGTTGTTTTTTGGTGCTATTCCTCTTGTTCTGATATCTTTTTTATTTTTGTTTAGATCATTCCCCCACCTCTTGGATACACTTTTGCCCACCTCTACACCAGTACTATTCACCCCTCGGCTGACGAGAATACAATGGGTATAATATATTGGATTTTTGGGCCTAAATTTTTTTATTCTTCTAAAATAGATAAAAGAATATAAAAGTTTTGAAAATTATTTGGAATTTTTCGGTTTTCGACTGGTGTCAGTGTTTGGTTTTACACGAGACACTTCTTTTAGTGTAATTGTAAATACCTTGCTTGCACCATATCTAAGGTGGTACATATGATATCACACATGCATTGACATTAGTTTTCTTTCAGCCTTCAACTTATTCATAAAGAAAGTGCAAAGCACAACGAATCAATAAATAACAGTTGATATCTCTGTACAATCAACATTTATATGGAAATAATGTTGGAGTTTCAGTAGTCAATAAAATCAATCATTATTTAATGCTCGAATGTAGCAATAAATATGTGTAACTTAATAACATTATCAATCTTGAAAAATCTTCAAATTGCATAGTGGTGGGATTTGTCTGGTCATTTGGGCACCTCTAACATAATGATATTAATTACTATTATTTCTATAGCCGTGCTAAGGACAAATATATATCTCAACAAACTATTTCTTCCAGTTTTTAAAAATTAACTCCCTTAAATTTTATTCATTTAGTACAACACACTCAAACGACAATATAAACCAGCTAAAACCAGATCACCAGCCACTAATAATATCAAATAAAATAAAATATAAAAATACACCCTAAAAAAACAAATCCAAAAACCAACCAATATACCAAAATCAAGAAGTGGGGTATCACTACAGAAAGAAAAAAAAAGCAAAGGACAAAACAGGTGTCTACATATACATCTAAAACATACTCACAATGCATAAAAAAATCGTTCCTCCCTCAAAAACCGAAATCTTGCTTATATCAATAATATTTATGTGACCTTTATTCGTGTGAACCAAACATTTATTTCCTCAACATTTTTTTATCATTCTTTACTTATATCCCACGATCTGCAGTAGTTATAGATTTAGGGGAGCTATTGAGTTTGTTCATACAAGTCACCTTTTGCCCATACTACTAGTTTTGTGTCTACTTGAGAATTTTTGTTTTACTTTTGGGCTATCAAATAATTGTTATATTATAAACAAACTACTAGTGTTCATGTATATTTAATTATATGTTTTTTTGTTTAAGTTGCACATAGACATGTTACCACATAACAGGGCTATAAGCATATGTTATTTTTTTATATAGAATTATCCATCAAGAAAACTCTATGAACATATTTATAAGCACACCTAATAAAATGAAAAGTATAAACCTAGATACTTAGATGACAAAATTGGCATTAAATATAATTGAGCATTCATATTGGTAGATTTACAAACAACACAACAGTACAATAAAAACCATTAGACTCTCTCTCTCTATTTCTTGCATGTTTTTATTTTTTTATTTTTTTTTTTTTTTTTTTCTTTTTTTTTTTTTTTTGTTTTTCTCCTTTTTTTTTTTCTTTTTTTTTTTTTTTTTTTTTTTTTTTTCCCATCTTTTTTTTTTTTTTTTTTTTTTTCCTTTTCAATGGATGTTCGTGTGTGTGTTTCTCTGAAATAAGGCTGACATGAAAGGAAAAGGAAACCTAAAAGTAAAAACCCTCTAGAAATAAGTAAAAGTTAGGATAAACCTTAATTTTAATTGAATTTAGGATATGGTAAGAACTCCATGCCATCTAGCTTTATTACCCTATCTATCCTCCTAATCATCGTCAATTTGAATGATTGTTCCTAAGTAGGGGGAGAGCATACTCCCCCCAGCTTCTCTACCCCCTAAAACTTGGAGTGGACCATGATATGAGAGAGTCTCCATTTTGTTTCAATTCCGCCGGTCCTGCTTGAGGGCAATTTCCCCCATCCCTTTGTGTTTTTCTAGTTCCAAGAGCATTTAACTAATTTTTCCTCCCAAGCTCTCGGTGTTCTCCATTTCCTCTCCTTCCCTTTTTTCCCCCCCCCCCCTTTCCTGGTCTCTTTCCCTCCACCCCCCCCATTCGTCGCTTTTTCACCCCCCCTTTTCCTCCTCCTTGGCCCTACTCTTCCGCCCTCCTTTCTTCCTCCTTCCCTCACTTTCCCTCTTGGGGGTTCCTCGGTTAATTTTCCTTTTGATTCCCCTTTTATTCCTCCTTTCATCCCCCCCCCCTGCCCCTCTAA
>JAPQNM010000016.1:2735650-2760650 GCA_029783475.1 Metacarcinus magister
TGCAGAGAGGGTAAGTTTGTAAACAATGTATCAACATTAAGTAGTTTAACAGTAATTAATGATGAGATTAGAGATGTGGGTTGTAGTTTCTCGGAAAGAATGAGGAAAGTGGCAAATGAAAGAAAGAAAAACAATGAAAAAAAAAAATAATGTTAAGTTAGAAGTGAAAGGTTTAGTGTAAGTTACAGGGAAGTGAAAGGCACATGAGGAAGAATGATTAGAAAGCATGTGATTTTTAAGGGAATGATGCAGCAATTATATGTGCTCATGTAGACATAATAAAGTAGCATAGATAAATCACTTGGATACTGGTTGAGGCCTATATACTGACTCCTATCGTTATCACTGAGAGAGCAATGCAGTGTGCCGACACCATCATAACACCTTTTACACTTCTATGGATATTACAAGTGAAACCTTCCCCTTCCTTTACTGCTTCTTGGTCTCCTGAAAAAGAAAATAATTTTATAAATGTAATCAGGTGGGAAAGATAGGAGAAACAGTTAATTTGTTTTTAGAACAGGTTATGTACTAGTTGTACTTTAAGAAAATATGTAATCTTAAAATTTCATCAAGTAGATAAAATAAATAAACTGTTCTGTTTAATTTACTTGTTAATGATAAAACTAGAAATTCAGTTAAGAAATTTTATACAAGATGTCACTGATAATTATAATGACTCCTGTTTTTACTTATGGCAGTAACTAAGCCTGGCAGGTGTCCACAAACCAATGGGCAAAGCTTCCAGTGTGATGATGAGTGCCAGAATGATGCCGGCTGTGGTTCTGAGCTCAAGTGTTGCTACAATGGTTGTGGATACTCGTGTGTGAGTCCTGTCCAGGAGGAAAGTGAGGCTGGTAATTTGCTCCGGCCAGAGACTACCTCCGCCAGCCCAGGTAGGATGGATTGGCTCTCATTCTATTGAAAAAAAATTCTGATGTGTAATCTTATGTGAGAACAACTTATTGTGTTTATGAGTTTATAGTATAGTGTGTATGTGGAGACAGTAATTATTCATAATTGCTCAACGTCCGAAGACATTTTGAGTGTATTGACATTCTATGAGATGGGATTTCTGAAACTGACAATACATGAAAATATGAAAATTATAAAAATTTAAAGAACAGGATCTGTAAATGGTAATAATATTTTCTCTTTCCAGAGTATGGTGAGAGGCCTCGCATCACAAGTTTTGATGATGTGGTCGAAGTAGAGGAGAATGATGTAGTAGCAATAACCTGTACAGCCAAGGGCACTCCCACCCCTACCATCACCTGGTACCGGGGGTCTTATACGGTTAGTCACAGTCTAGTCAAGCATTTGCTATGTAAAGCAGAGAACATTGAACTGGCAGAGTAAGAGTATGCAAGTCCTTACTGTTCTGATTTTTCCTGGTTTTACAGATCAACACCCAGACCCCATCAAGCAGGTTCAGAATTCTGCCTGAAGGCTCCTTGCAGGTGGTGAACACAGAGCCCGCTGACACTGGAAAGTACACCTGCGAGGCAAGCAATGGAGTTGGTTCACCTGACACCCGCACTGCCCAGCTAACCATAACTGGTGAGTGTTGGTGACCCAAGAAGGCCACTCTACCATTGAGATGTGGGAGCATGTAGCATGACTATATTGTCACCTCTTCATACTTGGGTTGGGGAATAGAAAATAGCTTTGTTTTTCAAAGGAATGGACAGTTCTCTGGATGACATGAACTTAATATCTCTTGAGTAATTATATCACTAATAGCATGGGGCTGTGACTTGCAGGTTTTCAAATACTGTCAATAATAATGTGCTTGGAGTTTTGTATGTATATATATATATATATATATATATCCACATACATACATACTTATTGTTAGCCGTCCAATATTGCACAAATTGATAAAGTATCATAAAATTTGCCCAAAACAACGTTTGCAATTACATAAATCACCTTTACAGTAATTAACAAATTTTAGGACTTTTATTTTAGGTGTATGTTTTATTTGATTCTTTCATGTTATGATTTTCAACTTCATAATAGTGCAAAGCTGATACAATAATAGTAAAACCATAGAAATAAAGGTTACTATATTTGACAGCTAATATGACAGCCTTTTTTTGCTGATAACTCTTGTGAAAAATTCCCATGCATCTTAAAAGATGAAGGGATGTGATTAGCTGGGGTGTTACCAACTGAAAGTGGCCTATCATAAGAAATAACCTGAGTACCAGATAAGAATTTGCCTTTATTCAATGACATTGATATAAGATGTGTTATTATGGTCCAAGTTAGTGGCTTTGGCTATGAAGCCCTTTTTTGTGTCTTGTGGATTGTTGATGAAGATGGCCCATTGAAACAAAGTAGTTTCATCTTAAGAATATATTTTCAACTTCGATATTTCATTGGAACATATATATGATTACATAGAAGACGTATTTCAAAGGGTCAGATGGATCGGAGATCTTAACCCCTTTTTGCCATTAAAGTTTTAGTTCATTGAGTATGAAATAAGTCTTGCATGATGAGATCAGGAATCTAATAGTTGTGTTGGGCAAGGATGAACAGTATACATATATATTGTTAAAGGAAACATATCTATATATTTACAACTTATTCTTACAAAACTCCAAGACACCTGAGCTGTAGCTGGACAGTGACAGTTGCTCCAAGTGCATTGTGGTATTTTAGCTTGAGTAACTATTTTCTGGTATTTGTGGTTTAGCTGGAATAACTGTTTGACTTGTAGTTATGATATTTATACTGTTATGATAACTTTTAAGTTAATTTACACATTAAAAAGTTACACTGCATGTTTAATAATTCATATAGTATTTTATACTCAAAAGTTTGCCTTTGCTTGTTATAACTCTCACCAATATTTTTCCTCATTATTACTTAACTTTTTGCTATGTACTAAAGCATCCAATGTCAGAACTCGCACTACAACAAACTTAGTACCTGTGTGATGAGCACTCACTAACACAACATGCATGTCAGATCCCAAGTCTCGGGAGGCTGCTGTTGTACCCTGGAACTCCGAGAGCCCCTTGGCTACCCTTGGGAACAAGATGATGCTGCACTGCCGGACTGTGGGTTGGCCACGGCCCACAGTCACCTGGTGGCGTGGCACAGACATGCTTCCTTTCACTTCAGAAGGATTTGAACAGTTTAGAGATGGTTCCATGACAATCCGAGTTGTCACCTTAAGGAGTCTTGGGCCATATACTTGTCAGGTTTACAATGGATATGGACGAGCCACATCCCAAACTATTATCCTTCGTGCTCTGGGACCAGTCAATTCCCTTCCCAGTGATAGGAACTTCCTCCAGTATATAGTTGAACCACCAAGGGCTCCCCCTACTTCACCTCCCAAAACTAAAGTCTTTACTACTCACTTCCCTGCTGTTCATCCTAACCAGCGGCCATATTGGCCATCTCATGTTCCACCATTATTGCCTGAGACCACACAGGCACCCACTACAAAAGCCTTCATAGGTGAGGTCTTGTATGCATTTACATTGTATAAATGCAATTTTATGATTTGTAAAATGTACTTATGACCAACTGAAGCTTAACTCTTGACTTTCAATTGTCTGTTCTTTATTGACTAATGTGCATAAGTAATTAGGGGAAAGTATGGGGATGTAAAGTATCTTAACAGAAAATGATCCACCAATTGAATTTTGACAATATTGTATTCAAACATTTGTCGTTAAGTCATACATTACTGCATATCTTAAGTCTTAAAATGTACCAATAAAGATAAAAATGTTCTTTAATTTATAGGTGTTTCATATGAGGTTCTAAATAAGATACCAAATTTAATTTCATCTTTAACTTTAAAAGATTTTGGAATTCATAAGATACAGTAATTCCCAAACACTAAAATAATATCGGTAGCATATTATTAAATAATTTTCTGATAACCAATGTATATATAAGTTCATTTACATGCAAAGTAAAAAGTATTTGTGTCCAATCTATTGTTCCATGCCTTGCCTAACATTGCCTGCCCTGCCAGTGCCTGTGCGTGTCGTCGTCCGCCTCAACAACACCGAGTTCTCGCCACAATCCATTATCCGTATCCCCTGTGAGGTGCGTGGTGTCCCGGTGCCACAGGTGACTTGGTTCAAGGGAGACAACCAAATCATAGCTTCAAGAAAGTATGCAATTGAAGGTAAGTCCAGTTTGTAGTAATATAATTGTAATTGTGCAGTTCACACACACAAATTAGAATGGGTTATTTTCCTTCTACCTTTAGGTAAGAAATAGTATGTACCTGTGCCATTATATGTGTACATTCATAAGGCGCAAGACTGCAACAGTGATTCGTTAGTAAAATTTTCAAATAGGTACATAGTTCCTTGTATCGGTAATATTAGAGTTGTCTTTTACACGGATACATATATATCCAATTGCTTATTATCTTACTATACCATAGAGATAATTCTTAAATTGTCTGCAATAAAACCCAAACAAAAGATTCTATCATATGGTAGTTTGATAAATAATTATCTGAGTACCAATTTTTTTAGAGGTGCACAATTTCACATTATTCAGATTAATTAACGAGGTAATTTATTAACACCAAGAACAAGAATAAAATAAAAGTTTGTATTTGCTTTGACATATATCTGTAATTACAGTCCTGCTGCGAGCTGGCACGTTCATGGTTGTTGTAAGGGTTTGTCCCCAAGACACATAGTAGTACTAACTTTTGATGCTGCACACCATTTGGAAGTGGCTCCAAAAGTTGTATTTCACAAAAAAAGTTAGAAAGGAAGCTGAAATTATTGCCACAATTATAAATATAACCATGAAATTCTTAAATATTAGTGATTTGGGTATTTCTATGGTTTCATTGTTAACAAGAGTTCAAAATGCATCCCATCCAGTTGAATGTATACTTAGAGCTTTGACCTATGGAAAATAACCAACCAAAACTAAATAACTATAAATAAAGTATAAACTATATATAAAAACTATAAATAAAACATATTACTCAAGGAGATAGTTGAAGGCAGTAGATCAGCAGTAAACCTATAATGGCTGATGATGATGAGGATTAGTTTTCTTAAATGTGATCTGGTACAAAAATAGTAAAGACCCTAGTTGTTTCAGGAAAATTGTGTTTGTCAGGAAATTGAATGCATAATATTTCTCAAGGTGTTACTTACAAGACGTGTTCTTTTTTGCAGAAGACAACACTCTAGTCATCAGTGATACAGAAATAGGAGATTCTGGCAAGTACATGTGTCATGTGCAGAATGAGTATGGCACAGCTGACAGCTCCACTGTCATATCCATCAAAGGTACGCTATTGTGGCATCACCTGCCTCAAATGTACGGTATATATATTTTTTGATTTTGTTTGAGTGAGTAAGTTAATGGGAATAAAGTAAGTGCCAGACATCAAAGGTCACATGGCGCTATGTTAAGCTAAAGGGCAGATGGCAGAGCAAAGAGATAGTGGCAAGGCAAAATATGGAGACAGAAAATGGTTAGTAGAAAAGTGTTCAAGACAAAGGGATCGTAAGATGTAAGTTAATGAATCAGACTTGAAAGAACAGATACAAAGTAGGCAGCGGAGGTAATTTCTATGGGAGTAGAAATATATATATATTTCTTAGAATTAATGGGTTGTGATAATGGTAGAGGTAGGAGTACTGGGATCATTAGAGGCAGGAGGATTAGAAATAAGAGGTATGGAAGTAAGGGCAGTATATGGGCAGGAGGGATCTTGGAGAGAGGAATCATATAACGGATTCAATGAGAGAATCCAGGAGGTAAAGGATAATCAAGAAGAGATTTTCTGGTAAATGTAGCTGAAAGGGTGAGGGCGAGATGGGGGAGGTGTAGAAGTAGGGGAGTCGGGGGAAGGTGACGGGGTGGGGCAGGAACTTCTTTCTGCTGGAGTGTTATGGGAATTTGAATGTGATGGGGAAGGAAGTGAGGCTTCAATGAAAGGTTTTGCTATAAAGGCTTCAATATCTGAGATGGTTTCACTGGGGGGAAGGAGGAGAAAAGACAGTGGAAGTAAAGGATTTCTTGATAGAAGCCTGTAGGGAAGAAGTTTTATTGATTAAGGATGAAGTAGGATCAGTAGATAGTTTTGGAGGAGAGAGAGAGAGAGAGAGAGAGAGAGAGAGACAGAGAGAGACAGAGACAGAGACAGAGACAGAGACAGAGACAGAGAGACAGAGACAGAGACAGAGAGAGAGAGAGAGAGACAGACAGAGAGAGAGAGAGAGAGAGAGACAGACAGAGAGAGAGAGACAGAGACAGAGACAGAGACAGAGACAGACACTCGGACCACAGACCCACAGGATGTTACGAACCACAGTCAAGACTCACCACAGCCTGCCCCCTAGGAGAGAAAGAGAGAGATATAATTAATGTGTGTACTCAATAAATAAACTTCCTGAATCTACTTCTATCTCAGAGTGTACCTTTTGCCTTTGTATACTATTTGTTTTTGTGCTAAATTGTTAATGCTTTACTTTTCTTGCAGGAATATATGTGCACCCAACCTGCACTGACAATCCTTTCTTCGCCAATTGCAAGCTTATAGTCCGTGCCCATTACTGCACAAACAAATACTATGCAAGGTTCTGTTGTCGCTCCTGCACCGTGGACGGACAACTCCCATCACAGGGGCCTCACCTCGCACACAGCAAGAAGAGGAAATAAAATAGAAGTGGGAATCGGGTTAAAATATGTTTTTATCACTTTAGATCTAAAAAATTGAAGAATCCAGCACAGTTGGCCACAGTGATTGTTTGTAATAATGTTTAAGCATTTCTTGAAACATAGCTCATGAATATATATGAACAAAAAGCTTACAAACAAAGCAATCTGTTATGGTAAGACTTTCATGGAACAAAATTTGAAGTTGATCATTTTGTACTATTTTTCCAAGGCAAATTATTAAAGCTTTATGATATTCCTGTAGTTATGTAAACACCAGGACTGAAAAAAAAATAGCAGTGGTATTAGTTAATTAGCAACTATACATAAGTATGTACAGATACATCTCCATTCTGTCTGGATTGTTCACTACAGGAAGTGTGTTCTCTACACTTTTTTCTGCTGGCCACATTATGAGCCAGTGTATGCCGCCAGTATTTAATATTTATTGATCAATTCACAAATGAATTACGAAAATGTAGAATACTTATACAAATCATGCTTTTGTCAAGCACATGGATAATTGTATGAGGATTCTGATGAAAACATCCAATGGGCTGTGTGGCTCACCCTCATGTATATAATATACAGATAGCTTATATGGGATGAGAGGAAGGCATTGAGGCAGGCATTTCACTCTGATTTGTAATGTAATATTAATTCATGTCTATAATCAGCATGGCAATTCAAAGAAAAGATAGGGAAAAAGTGAAAATATTAATATAACGGTTAACCCAGCTTAAGATGATGTTTTGGAAAATAATGTATTTAGTTTTATATGAAATCAACCAGACCTCATGTATTATAATTTTATAGTAGTACTATAAATATAAAAATTGAATAACAATATAAGTTGTAGTATTGTCCTTTTCAAACTAAATTATGGTCTCTTCATGTTCTTTACCAAGCAAAACCATTATGCATAGCCATCCGGGAGCCAAATTTTGTTCACATTTATGATGTCGCTGTTCTAAAGAGACAAGGAATTATGAGCTACAGCAGAATTGTATTGCCCGCCTATGAATAGTATTGTGGGTAACAGAACATGTCTAGGATACAAGCACTGCCTCATTAAAATGGTCTTTAAATCTAATATAATTATATTATGAACTTCAAGTGAATTCTGTTATGGAATTAATTGTAGGTCAAATTTGATGTAAGGTGCAGGTCAGAAATTTTGTTATGTATTAAAGATTAGTAAATAACTGAAATATTGTTCACATGATTAGGAAATGCCAGAGGTTGTGAAGGTGCTCACCAATATAGGGATGAATGAAGGATAAAAATGGGAGTGTGAAAAATATGACGTGTGTTGTATGGCACATAAATCATCTTATTATTGACTCATTTGACACATTACTAAAATTAATGTTTACAGTAAAAATATGATTATGAATTTTCTTTCTTGACAAATAATTAGTCAGTTCAACTTTATCGTAAATTAATGTTAGTCATAAGTAAACTAGGTAAACTTAATGCTTTATTTCTGGTGAATGACTCGGCCTTAGCCTCAGGCTCAGACACCTAAGATATTCTGGAGAGAGAGATGATTCTCCCCACACACTGCTTGTCACTGCCACAATTTTTGCCCATCTGTCTGTTGGTCAGCCAGTCCAGGACCTACAGTGGTGCTCAGCTAGTTTGCCAGATAGTTTTACATTAGTGACTCATTATGCAATCTCCAAATGTGCAGTGGTGCTTTTCGTGCACATACAACACTGAAACAATTAAATATCTTCTGTAATAGCTGCATTTGGTGGTTACATAGCAAGTTGATTTTTTTTAAGATAATGGTAGAAATAAATAAAAGCTTGTGCCAAGATGTTATAAAGTAACAATAAGATGTTTATTTCTGTTTGTAAATATGTGAAAGAAAATTAGTGTTGAATACCATGGTTTTCATATCCTATTTAAAAGGTTAGACCTAATTATGTTAAAGCAAAAGGGGACAGAATAGCAAACTATGTTGAATAAAGAAAAGTAATGGAAAAGGAAACAAACCAAAATAAATGAGAACAAGTAAACCATCATTACTCGTTAACCTTTTCTTGAATTACTTCCATAAGTTTCTTTGTCAAAACTCTCCCATCTACTTTTACTCGCACACACTATTCCATCTATATTTGACTATAACTTATCTTAATAGTTTGTTTGCTTTACCCTCAACTCTTTGCCCTGCCGTCTACCCTTTAGCTTAACATAGTGCCATATGACCTCTGCCGTTTGGTGCTTACCTTGACTAATTATTCTCATCTCTAATCCCTGACCCTCTACCTCTCCTCCTCCACACAATACAACAAAGGACGCCTCTTCAAAACTGGTTTAATTATACTTATAAAGGGTCTGGGCTGTGTAGAATATTGTGGTCCTGTCTAGAGGGGAGGAAAGGTGATTTGGGTAAGGCCATAACCATGGAAAGTCCTTTGTGTGAAGTGATAATTGAGGGAACCAAGATCTAGCCGGCGAAAGAACCGTTCCGAACCCCAAGATTCAAAGCATTTACTCAGGAAAATGTGATAACATAAGAATATAAGGAAGCTACAAAAGGCCTACACGTAGTTCCTGTTACTCCAATACTCTTTTATTACGTACATCCACCTCTCCTCCCCATCCATAAAGCTGTCTAGTCTTCTTTTAAAACTCCCTATCTTCTGTGCACTAACTACCTGCTGACTGAGTGTTCCAATCATCCACCACCCTATTTGTAAACCAATTTTTCCCTATCTCTTTCTAAATCTACATTTTTCCAGTTTGAATCCGTTACTTCTTGTTCTATCCTGACTACTGATCGTAAGAACCTTTCCTACATCCCCCTTATTAAAACTCTTCACCACTTGAATAATACTTCAATCAGATCTCCTCTTACTCTACGCCTCCAACTCCCCTTGCAGTCCCTGAAACCCCTTGCAAAATTTCAGAATAGAATAGTAAGAACAATTTTAGGTTGCCCTATGTCAAGAATAGTTAATAGTGGGGCAGATGAAAGTAATTTTTCACATGAATTGTGCAAAATGTGATACAAGCACTAATTTTAGCATGGTGGTTCCCAAAGGTCCACTCAGCAAATCTGCCTGACGTGCCACTTGAAAATCCAAGATGGCCGCCAAATTTTATTTAATGTCCAATTTATACCATTTACAGTATTCCAAAGCTTCTGAAAGTAGTAAAAATGGATCTGGCATCCTCAGACACATATAACTAGACACCAAGACCATTCAAATTCATCAACTACATACATTTTTATGGGAAAACATGACTTCAGAAGATAATTTTGGCGGCTATCTTGAAAAATGGCCACCATCTTGGATTTTCAAGTGCGGTTCCTCAAGGTTCCCTTGGGAACCACCATGCTGACTCTGGTGCTTGTATCACAATTTGAATGATTTTTCTGTTATCCGCCCCACTAATTAGAAATATTTGAAATATCATTGCAGAATCTGATAGACCTAATAAAACTCTACAACTGTCATTTTGAATATTTGCTCTGAGACTAATAATTACGCAGTAAAATGAAACTATCTTTTTTCAGAATACATGACTTTCTTCCTCATTTTCTCGAAAGCTATTAGATATATTTGAAATATCATTGCAACATCTGATAGACCTAATTAAACTCTACAACTGTCATTGTGAATATTTGCTCTAACACTAATAATTACGCAGTAAAATGAAACCGTATCCTTTTTCCAAAAACATGAATTTCTTCCTCATTTTCTCGAAAGCTATTAGATATTTGAAATATCATTGCAGCATCTGATAGATTTAATTAAACTCTACAACTGTCATTATGAATATTTGCTCTAAGACTAATAATTACGCAGTAAAGTGCAACAGTATATATCTTTTTACCAAAAACATGACTTTCTTCCTCATTTTCTCAAGCTAATAGAGATACTTGAAATAGTATTGTAGCATCTTATAGAACTAATTAAACTCTATATCTGTCATTGTGAATATTTGCTCTAAGACTAATAATTACGCAGTAAAATGAAACCGTATCCTTTTTCTAAAAACATGACTTTCTTCTCTCCTCTTCTCGAAAGCTATTAGAGATATTGGAAATATAATTGCAGCATCTTATAGACCTAACTAAACTCTAACACCGTCATTGTGAATATTTACTCTAAGACTTATTATTTACATATTATATTACGTATTATTTTACATCTTCACCATAACGCCCTAGAGAATTCAGGGTTATATTTTTGGATTACCTGATGCATTTTGAGAAGGTTTTCTTGATTACATTTCCGTCGCAAATTCTTAGTTATAGTCTGGCTAGCCTTAGAGTGCGGCTGGGGTGTTCCGGTCGTGGGGAATAACCGTCCTACAGCGGTGCCACATGTAGAGATTTGCCGCGCAAATTCAAATCAATTTCGTATTTAAAAAAATTATGAGGCCCGAATCGTGTATCTGGCAACATCATATGTCATATGTGAAGTTTTCTTGAGTGATAAGATGCATTATCCAGAACGAAAGGGAAATTCATTAATAGGTACTGCTTTTTATTAGCAACACTGTAAAATATGAATGCCACGTTTCTTTATATGTTTATATATATCTTATCCATTATAAGTTTACTGTTTCTTCATACATTATAATACTATGAATAAACGTGTATGCATATTTCCTGATCATGTCTGCCATGGTTTTACTTACATTAAAACATTTCTACAATGCGGATTAAACGACACGTGGCACCGCTGTAGGACGGTTATTCCCCACGACCGGAACACCCCAGCCGCACTCTAAGGCTAGCCAGACTTATAGTGAGATATTCAATGTTTTCTGTGAGACCTCTTCGAAAAATAAAGTTTAGTTTGGTTTAAACAAGGTTATGTTAATTGTCAATGTAGGTTAAGGTTTGGTTAGGTTATGTTACATTAATATAAAAGCTATCAAATGTTCTCTATAACCAAACGTAGGGAGTTGGACGAGGTGTAGTCCCGAAACGTAGACGTAAACAAACGCCATTATGGTGCATATGTAAAATTTTACCGAGGCGTGTATCAGAGTGAGGCAGGTTACAGAGTATATGAACAGTTCCAGGGCAGTGACAACCATATCCGTAACATCTCTTTAATCAGGTTGAGGTGCGCATGAACAAGGCAACAATCACCACCCAGCCTGTCTATTTAGGCCTAAACGACCACCCCAACCTTCTCCCCTCCGCCTACACATCGTTCCCTGCTAAATAGTCGTTACGCTCTCAACTACTATGTACATTGCATATTCTAGATGTGAACTGACACGTGTTGGAAGCCTCGTTATCAGCGGAATTCAATAACTAACTCTAAAATTGTCCAAGTAATAGTTGATTATCGAACTACACTTTACGTAGCAGACTAGAGAGCTGTGACAATTACAACACAACAAACTACACACCTAACAAGCAATTACGTAAACTTAACTTGGTATGTTGACGCTTTAACTTTATACATGTCCAGGTTCTCTACACCGTTAAGAAAGCGTTACAAATAACAGCAATACTAGTTATAGATTAAGAAATTGGTAATACTTACCTTGCATTTCACGGAGCAATGGCTACACACCCATCCTCTTAGCTGTCTCTTGGCCAACTGAGGCTTCATGGCATCAAACAGCCATGCTCACGCAACCTTAGCGCCACCTACGTTTGGCGGGACTTTTGTACAGATCATTCGTCCATTTTTTATCATTACATAACTATTTTAAGTATTCAGGTAGAAATTAAAATGCTCGTTAATGTGAAATGTTTTTATTTCATATTACTGCCTTATTGCATAGATGATAAAAAGATGTCATTATGAGCTTATTAGACATGTGGTGGTTCATTTTCTTCATGTAAACTTGTTCATCGGAGCCAAACACATTTGACCTTCCTGCTCAGTACTTTTCTGGTACCGGCTAGCTCAACCACCATCCGCTATAGCACATCACATTATGCTGGCTAGTGTGAGCTAGTGTTCCGCCAAGACCCACCGGGCCCGGCAGCCTCGCCCGCGGGCACTATTGCCTTCACTTCACACTCCCTTGGCAACACCCGACCAGTTCACGGTTTCTGAACTGACCAACACACTGGGACTCTCAATAAACAAATAAGGCTCAAGTCCCACACTGCAGTGTTGAATCATCACGTAAAGCAAGTTTAATTACAAAATAATGCCCTAATTATGATTAAACTAGGATTTGCATTGCCAGTGTAACCTGACAATGCCCGTCCATTGTATTTTTTCTAAATTCTATGATGAATAATACAATCCTACTAAATTATCTTTTCGGAATCAAGAGGTAATTTTTTAACAAGAGATAACAGCTGTATGAAGCCTGGTTCATCCCAACAGTGGGCATCACTCCATCATCGCCTGGCCAAGCATACAAGTGGAAAGTAATACGTCACTCCAAAATAAATAGGTCACTTTTTAAGCAATATGTTAGCGCCACAGTTCGGATTAACCAGGTTCACAGTCACCAAGCAATTAACAACATGGAGAGTTAGCTAGAGGTATTGACCTATGAAAACAAACGGCGTGGTTGCCATTACATTATACCAATATAAATATGATATGCTGTATAAACTTTGCAAACAATCTAACCAACTAACTCAATATCTGCTTTGAACAATTATACATTTAGAATTTGGATCAGCAACTTAACAAATGTACAATGTATATAACGTTTGACAAGTTCCACAATAACATTTTCATCATTGGATCAGTTGTGAAATGAATGAGTGATTTAAATACACACATTGCAAACTTGTCATATTAAGTGTATACAGCACTTTTACATCATATTTAAGCTTATTTTTTAGTTTTTTAGTCTTATATTGCTACTTTTTTTGCAAAGACTGAAAGCCGGTGTCAACATTAACATAACTAATCGGTGCTTTGAGCTGCTCCCTCAACCCCTCTTGATGGGAGCAACTAACCGATCAACAACTACAATTTCACGGTAATTCTTTTTTATATACTTTACATATTCTCCACTCTTTCTTTTGGACACTGCTTCCTCTGAGTACTTTTATATCAGTCTTGCATTTGTCTCATCAGTTCCACATTGGTTTTGAGGGGATGTGGGATGGGTACCCAGGATCAACACAAACTCTGACCACAACAAAACAGTATAACATTGTCATCCATAAACTGAAAAAAAAGAGCTGCAGTCCCCAAAAGGCCTCGCAGTGGTGTGGGGAAGAAGCTTTTGGAATCGAGCTGCAATCATCAGCTGAGGGAAGGGTGCAGGGGAACACCACAACTAAACTGGTAACATTTACAATGGATGAATCTTTATGATATGGCCACTCTTGCTGGAAACAGATTAATATGTACTGCATGCCTGTCTTTCAAGGGCTGCTTAACCTGGGCCAGAAAACAAGGTAACAGGCTTAGTGGGGATCAAGGGCGAGCCTTAATTTACACAGTGGCGTGATTATCCTGTTGCGCCAAACCCTTACAACTAGTGCGTGGCGTGTGTATAGAGCATCCTCCTTGCAACAACCAGAAACATCAAAACAGCAAAATAAGAAAAACAGCGACAGAGGGAGGACACTTCACAGGCACACACTCTGACACACACATACACACACTGCTTCTTCATTTTTACTTGGATGGCAGAATGGTGAGAGCGACAGAGCCTCGCGCCTCCTTTAGGATGGCCACTGCATCTGCATGAGTCAGGCCGGCTAGAGACTGTCCATTCACCTCCAGGATCTGGTCGCCCCGGCGCAAGGAACCTTCCCGGGCTGCTGCGCCGCGCTCAAACACACTCTTAACGTATATAGGTAAGTCCCCGAGGTTGGAGCCAAAGCCACCGACGATGGAGAAACCAAGCCCATCGTCACGTCTTTCCAACAAGATCGTCCTGATACCCAGTGGCTCCTGAGGATCCTTTGGGGGATGCTGTGGCTGTGATGGCGGTGGAATTGGGTGGTGGGTTTGGAGGTGTGGAGGAAGGTGCGTGCGTGGTATGGGGATGGGAGGTTCAGCGGGAGAGGGGCTGGTGGACACGTCAGGAGAGCTGTCGCTTATTGTCACTGGCCACGTACTGTTGCTGGATAGAGGGAAAGGATGAAGAACTTGGTTAGATAATGTGATGCTTCTCTGATTCAGTATCAACTTTGGTTGCTTAAGCTAAATCAAATGTATAAATATCGCTCTGCCTTTTGTTATAAATATTTAATGTTTGTTACACTGATTAAGAATTCTAGATTACCTATGTCTAGAAATAGACATCTGGCAAATAAATAATCATTATCACCATTTATAAACTATTTATTATAAAAAAAATTGGGCATAACAAAAGAACCATGAGAAACTAAAAACATGGAAATCTAGCCACTAATAAAATGATTCATGTCAAAGATCATCAACAAACAGTTGATGCTCACCAGTTGGTTAAGAAGAAATAAGAAATTTTTCTGTTCCAACTGTTATGAGTCACAACCTTAATTCCTTAATACCTTTAAGCCCATCAAAAGCACAGTGAGAATGTGTTAACTGATAGGGTGTCAATGCCCAAAACAGAATGTAGATGGCTAATAATAATAAAAAAAAAAATGATATAGATCCACAAAATCTTCAAGACTACCACACTATCCTAGTAGTTGTGAGTGAATCCAAATAAGTTTCTCCACAAATAGGCTCTTCTCACCTTGGCACTACCTACCACAAATTGACGCTAAAGAGTTAGGATACATGAAGGCGGACAAAACAGAACAGTACTGAGGCCTCACTTCATCCTTAGAGTAATCAAAGGCAAAAGGCAACAGAGGATACTGGCAGGAACTACTCAAGCCTTACAAGTAGTCACTATACAGCACAGGATTTGAATACAAACCTTTATTTCTTCCTGTGTATGCATTTAGGATAAACAATCAACAATCATCATCATCATAAACCCATTTCCCGCACCAAGCAGGGTGGGGGTTTTAGACTCGAGAGAGAGTAAAAAGTAAGAGGTCAAAGACTGCCCAGTGAAATGGGCCACACTTCCATTTACACAATATTGAAACACTGGTGACAC
Organism: Metacarcinus magister; assembly: GCA_029783475.1. NCBI lineage: Eukaryota > Metazoa > Arthropoda > Malacostraca > Decapoda > Cancridae > Metacarcinus > Metacarcinus magister. The sequence continues at coordinate 2,751,323 of JAPQNM010000016.1, forward strand.
TCTTCACCTTACTGCTGCATTCATTCCCTTTAATATGTGAATGTGAGTAAAACATGGGTGCACATAGGTCAAGTGCAGCACCCAAAGGTGATCTGGTTTCATATTAGAAAGAATGGGAGAAAGTGAGATGACTAGAAGAGTATATATGAGTATGATACGTGGGTGAAGGAGGATGAACTCCAGTGAAATCGGAGAAAGGAGAACGAGAGGAATAGAACACAAGGGAATGCAAGGACAGGAATAAATGGAGACTCTTCTATCATGGCCATCCCATTAGGGGGAGCTCTTAGGAACAATCATTCAATTGAGATAGATAGGTAAGTAGATGGATGAGTTTACATATTAAGGTATCCTATACTTTACTTATTAGAGTTTTTACTTTCTGGTCCTTTCATGCTATTCATCCAGCATCCATGAATGCCAAGAAAAGGTTGCCATTTTCTCACTGATACTTTCTTTATTTAGTCAGTTTGATGGATAAAATCTGGACATGACAGTTTAAATATAACAATATTGATGCCAATTCTTCAACAAAACTAGTAATGATACAAATAATAGTGTGGGAATGCATGTAGATGTATGTATGTAGACACCTTGTCTTGCCTACCCCACTTGAAGGGGGATATAAGTCAGGTATAAGGAGATAGAATAATAGTAATAATATCATTGTGGCCCAATATGCAATGAAGATTCAAGATTAAGTACACATCTTTATGCAATAATGATGATTTGACTGACTCCAACATATTTCCATAAATGTTGATGTACAAGAATCACTGTGTGCTGCACTTTATATCATTGTTGTCTGGTGAGTACGTAGGTATTATCAGAGACTACATTAAAGAACCAACAAATGAGAAGCAAACACTCACGCATTGTTATTAGTGCTGGCCTTCTTCCCTGCCTTTAGCCGGCCCAGCTTCATAGAGACTGATCCCGGAGCACACTTGAGGATTGCTGCCGCCTGTTCTTGCGTTGCCTGTCGGAGGTCCTTGTCATTCACCTCCAGAATCTGGTCACCTTGCATGAGACGACCATCACTCTCAGCCACACCGCCAGGCACCTTAAAGAAGGAAAAAGGAAAAGTAACATACAGTACATACATTAAAGTGTCCCTCTCCCTCCCCATACCTAATATGATCCAAGGGAACAGATGTGCCTCATCCTATGGTCATCAAGGCTGCTATCATACATAGGAAATAACAAAAAATAATATAGCACTTACCACATCGGAGATAAAGACTCCTGGGCCATTCTTTCGGCCCACTATGGAGAGGCCGAGACCCTTGCCTGACTTCTTAGTGAGTTGGACAGTGATGATGTCATACAAGTCCTCCTCCTTTTGTGTTCCTTCCTCCCTGTACACCACCATCTTCACCTGCAACACCACCAGATCATTCCCATTACAACCAACACACAACACCTCAGAACATTTGCTGCCATGTCTTTAAAACTGAAGAAGTGATTGGAAATCAAGCAAAATGAGGAAATGAGATGCATTTTTTTATAAAAAGTCTGAATGGCACATCAAAGTGAATGGTTGAACCAGTGATTCCCTTGGACTGAACCCGCACAAGATATCCAGTGAATAAAAGTGAATTAAGTCTATCCATTGAATCCATTAGATCATGTCATAATAAAAGGAAAACATTGTTTCTTATACTTAAATAATCAGTTAGTGTTAGCAGTAGCTGTGTTAACCCACAAAACTTAACCAACTCTAGAAGTCTTTCACCACATTCACACTTCTGAGTCACTTTAACCTTAAGGAAAGCAGCACCAGAGAACAAAACAACAAAGGAGCTACCTACGCTTACATTTATTCAACATTCATGTCTTTCAAATTCCTAACTATGTATGTGTTGTGTCTCAAACTATATCAAGTCCTTTCTGCACACTGCAATTACTATATCAATGTATGGTATCCAGACTACTATTTTTCTATATGAAATGGGTGCATGATATGAATACATGATTATACACTAAGTTAGTTACAGAATTACTAATTTAAATTATACTTTTTGATTCAAGGATGAAATATATGATCATGAAGTATTGTACCTTGTATCTATATCTTTTTTTATGTATCATAAACCTGAAAAGTCAAATGAGCACATTCTACTTTGTTGCACTCTGTTGAATGTACAAACACTATACATGGTACACTAGTCTGAGCTGGTAACTGAGGTACGATGAAAAGTTTGTTTATTATTCTTGGACTTTCAACTATGGATGTTATACTATAGCTGATTGTACTCAAAACTACTACTGTATCTTATGAAAACTTGGAAAATGCAATCAAGGGGATTCTAACGTATACTTATAAACTGGTACTGTGTTTATTCTTGACCAACATAATTATTAAAACTGTAAAGTTTGGTAGTCATGATGATCATTGCTTTCATCTCATTTTGTAGCTCACTAATTTTGATATGTAATAATGTGTTGAGTAAAACATTTTGCCTTTGGTTGATGAATTAACTTAATTCTCTTACTCCAACACAATGAATTCTTCAGCAATTCAAAACTCACATCCACACATCCATACACATTCACACATACACATATTCATAGACCCATCCACTACCACCCATACACATGTACACACCCAAACATACCAAGATACATACACACAGCTACACCACAGTAATGTATTAGAGCTTAAGTTAAACAGTAAGAGAAATAGTGCTAACTATCACACAATTTCCACAAAATACAGTTCATAGAGTATTAAGCACATTAGAGTACAATATGCATATGTACTTTTTACCAACATGACACAAAACAAGAATCTAGCAAGTACCATCACAAAATACTTCAACGGCAATAGTTTTATGCAATCAGGTCACAACACAACTAAAGCTGTTTGGAAACTCATTATAATATATTGCAACATTCAGGACTTACAAATCCAATGTAACACTTGAAATGACTGACTGAGTCTTTTCTCAATGAGCTGCATTTTTCTAGTTTTTAGCTATTTGTCAAACATAAACAGCTGATAGCAACATGTATCAACTTCACTCCATGCCATGGCAATGAATTTCACATAACAATATATACTTGTAGTTATTGATGATACATATTCTTCTGCAGCTTATCATTATACAGCAATCTTCTCAAACTCATAATATTTATGGAGTTGAATTACAAAATATCTTATGGAAAAAAAAGTATGTGCGGCCACTGATAGAGTCATCTGTGAGTTTGAGAGGATGGAATACCAACAAATACGAAAGACAACAAGACATGGTCTGGCAACAATCACTCTGGCGTCTGGACTTCACAAGGTCGACGACACGCACAATAAGTTAGCCCAACGTGTTACCAGCTCAACTAGTTTGGTTATTTACTGCATCTGCTTCCAATCTTACCTTTTCCTTATCCTTTACCATACAAAGAAAAAGGTGGAGAAAACATTCTAAGAATAAAAACAATTAAAAAATTTGTTATCCTTAAAACATAATCCATCAAAAGGGATAATTATCAGAATAAAAGTTTAATTTTCACTTCATCCAAGAAACAAGTGCATAATGAGCTGCCTAAAAATAATAGAATATGGGTAAAATATTGACAAAACCTATAGCAGGGTGGGGTCAAAATGCCTTATCAAACGATGATGAAACATGTTACAAACCTCATCAACTAGAAAATGTTCAGAGAAAACCAGAAAACAGTCATTGTGCTTTATAAAGAGTGAGTGGTAATTAATCGACTTGAAGTAACAAATTCATTAATGATTTATACAAAATAAATGCTAAATATCTTGCTGTTTTCTCACCTTTGATGGCGTCTGCCGCAGCACACTGAGGGCCTTCTGGTGGGTGATCTCTCGGAAGTTTTCATTATTAACATTGAGTATCTGGTCACCGGGCTTGAGGCGGCCGTCCTTGGCTGCTGCACCATCAGGGTAAACCTCATGGATGATTATAGCACCCTGAGGGGAATGGGAACAGGTTTAGCATACTTAACACTGTTTCAAGGGAGTCACAACTACATTTTGTGACATTGTTTTATATGACATGCAATTTCAACCTCATTCTTTCTGAAACATTTATTGTGAATATTTCCTTAAGTTTGTACCCAATGATGTAGGTGACAGTTACTTATGTATTGAAAAATGTGTGATGGATGTACTGAGCATTACATTTGTGTTGTCTAGGTAGAATTTATGAGTACGTATATATATTTCTCTGATCTAAAGGTAAAAATTCTTGCGAGTTCCTGATTATGATGATGAGAATCTGGGTTTTAAAAATCAATGAAAATGTTTTTGTCTTTGGTCAATTACAGGATTTCAGGATTTATAATTCCTAAAAGTCAGTTGCTTCATGATTTACACAGTGCTACAAATACTAATGGACAATTCATAAGCGACTGTAAATATCTTATTTCAGTGTTTTCACACGCACACACAAATACATAAATAAACAAGCACATACAGAAACACACAAACACACATACATTCACGAGAGAAACATATATATATATATATATATATATATATATATATATATATATATATATATATATATATATATATATATATATATATATATATATATATAGGTAAGATCTAATGTTGAGAATAAAAAGAGGCTGGATATTTGAGGGAACACAAGAACAAATTTCCAAAAGGAATTTGCCTGAGCTACACAAAAAAAATACAACTTCCCCAGAGAAGTATAGATACTTGGAATAGAATGAAAGAAGAGGTGATAATGGCAAAGAATGTACAATAACTAATGGAAAGACTGGACAAATATAGATACAGAAACGGTACAATATGAGTGCAGGTCAGACCCTATATAATACAGCTAGGTAAATACAACAAAGTAAATACACTGACAAAAGCAAGTTCAATGCAATAACTTTCTGACTTTAAAATTCATTCCACAACAATAACGCCTTTGATATCACTAATGTAAAACTATATGAAAGCTGAAATGAGGTGACCACTATTTATGTTCTAATTCCAAAATGTTTCAAGTTGTGTTGTCTAATACCACATGAAAGCCCTTTAATAATGGTATGGATTCCCGCCAAACATAAGCCTTGCATAAAACTGCACAAAAATCACACAAGATTTCCACATGCAGAGGATGTGACTTTGCAAGGATTCACAAAAGGGAAATGGTTCTCTGCTGGGTAATGTGAGGACATCAAAATAATAACAGTTCATTTCATTATCATTTGTAAGGAAACACCATATACACATTATCTGCATACAGTAGTACATCCTTATAGGAAGACAAATATAGATACAAGAACCACGTGTTTTCTCGGTTTGTTTGCCTTTGAGTCTATCTTCCCTCTCTTCTGCCTCTCTCTCTGTTCTATACACATTAAATTTTGCAGAAAAGATTAGTGATGTGCAAATTATATTTCTAAAAAATCACTTGCTTATCTTACTAATATTGAAATAATAGCCAAGCCTCACACGCTAAAAGTGCCATCTCCCTTCCTCTAGTGATGCCAAACAATGAAACACACACACACACACACACACACACACTACTACATCCACTTAACTACTAATAACTAACACAACACTTAATATCATAATCCACATAGGCTTGAAATGAATGATTTCTAACTAAATAAATCGAAAACGAAGATTCTTAAGATGAGAAGTATTAATGGCTGAATTCATGATATCAATTCTATATAAGAAAAAAGTAATTGAACTTATGATATAATATGTGGACTATCGTGCAAAGCTTACAAGGCTGACCTAAACTTTGAACAATCCATGTACTTACTTTCTGATTGGTCGAGAGGAGTGATAAGAAAATTAATGAATCAGTCACATATATCACACAATGCACAGTATTACATAATTACATAAGAATAAAAGGCCAATTAGTAGCATTATGTGACATGACAAGGAACAACAGCAGGATAATGTATCATTGATGCACTTCAAAACACATTTTCCTCCAACATGAACAAAGGAAATCAATGACTTCTATGTGCATCCCTACATGTTTTTTTTGTGTACTTGTCACAAATTTTTTACAAGTATTTTACAAGTTCATAACTAACATAGGAAAATACAGGAATACACCTCAATTTTGTTGCTCTGCTGACTAAGTCTCTATCTTTTCATTAATAATAATTTCTGTATCCACAACTTTTGAGGATGTATTGAATGTTTTACACAATGACTGGGCTTTCTAAAATAGCAAATCATGAGTATAGTAGATAATTGTAGCATTTACTTTGCTCCTTTGCACTGTCAATGTTCAAGTCTCTGATAAAGTACATATCTTAAATATTTCTAGCACTTATTAGCTTCCTTTACACTGTCCTTTCTGTTGTTACTTTGAGATAACAAAACAATTGATTACGATCATATTACTCACCAGGAGTGTGTCAGAACCCCCGACGATGGACAACCCAAGCCCCATCTTCTCCTTCACTATTTCAATGGTTGTTTCCTTGCCTGGCTTGATCTCTGCTGTCGCTGGGTCCTGCGGGTGTACATCAGTTGGGTGTTATTTCATTACATCAAAACACACATCGCCAATCACTTCATCTGTAACTTAATTCAACCAACAACTGTTTCACCGAAATTAAAGAAATACTTACTTATCAAAATTGCATTACAATATAATATGCATTCAGAGAAGAGACCCATATCCTCTTTAGAAGGTGCTTCCTCTTTAATACAAGGAACTTTTGCCATTAAGACAAAGTTAATCATGACAGACAACTATAAGTACTTAGGGAGTCTAGTCTCAGATGATGCAAAGTGTTAAAAGGAAACAAAAAAAGAATAGCAAAAAGAAAATCTGCCTTTGAGAAAGTTAATAAGATTATAACTAACAAAGTATGAATATGAAGATAAGAAAAAATATGGAAGCTAAAATGTTTAGTTTTGGTCAACTCTGATGTTTGGGTTTCCTCAGAGGGAAGTGATGATGGTGTTAATACGTAACATTCCACATCCCATGTCTTACTCACTAGCTGCTCCAGGTACCCGTTCATGGCAAACATGCATCAAGATAATTAACAAAGGCCAATGTAGAGACTATCACTGATCACAGTTTGATGTTAAACTTCTTTTTTCAGTAATTTGGGGAACAAAAATCAAAAGATAAAAACCAAAAATGTTAGATGGAATAAAAAATAATGTTTTTTTCTTTTTTACTTTGGACACTGAAGATTACTGAAAAGGATAACAAATGACAATAAATGCAAATGAACTAAAAAGGGAATGTTACCTGAGGCTTTTCCTTCTCCTTCTCCTTCTCCTTCTCCTTCTCCTCTGTAGAGGGAAGTGAGGATTGTGATGATGGAGATGTGGATGGAGACGTGGTTGAAGTCATGGATGTCACACCAAGGCCAGGCAGGCGGTCCAAGGGTAGTGGGCGGGGAGGAGGGGCAGGAGAAGGGTTGGGGTCATCCGTGGGTGGAGGAGACAGGCGGGAGGGGGGAGGCAGCCCAGTGAGGGAGGGAGGTTTAGCCGGCAGTGTTGGTTTTGGGGCGATGGCAGGTTTGGGAGGCAAATCTGGGGAATCACAAAATAGTATTTTTATACAAAAATTTAAAAGGCAATTACCTATCTTGTGGTGTACATGTTATTGACAAATACTGACCATGCACATGTAACAATACAAGAGTCATTCACATTAATTTGTGTATTCCTTCATAAGAAGTATTTATTGCACTTACTAAGATGAACTGATATTTACAGCATCTTGTTCTACATAACCAATTTGCTAATTTAGATAATATCTTAAAGTTGATATAGTCAATAGTAGAAGAAATTATAATGGAAACCTACTTGAATGTGTACAACTACTTTCAATATTAGGCAAGTTACACAAAACAAATCACTAATGCTGTATTACATTACTTCTATACCACACTGTTCAGTTAAGTTATATTTCAAACTTGACATCCATTGTGAATCAATGTCCAATTGTGTATTATGTAATAAATGTAATTTCAAGTTCATAAATTACATGAATGCAACAATGGTGTTGAAAGAACAAACAAATAACAGAAAGGGAATGTTGCCTTAAGTTTGTAAGTGTGACATAAGATGCACACAAGATGGATGGAATCAGTGGGTGATGCAAGACTATGACCTCATTACTACCACATCAAAACATCACTTTCTTTTCAAGTTATGGTGCAGGTACACAAAACATCACCATATCACTACGAAATAAACAAAACTTTTGAACTCTACAAGAATCAAACAAATTATAAATAAAAATATAAATAATGTAAAACAATAGTTTCATTATGATATAAGGTTAGGATAACTAAGAACACTATACAGGCATATGCTAGATCTAGGTCCAACAATTAACTTTTTACGGGAATCAATATGTAGTATGACACTCTAATAAATAAAAACAATTGTATGAAATTGTTGTGGTGATATCTATGTCATCAACGAAATGTATCACATAACAATAAAATCTGGTACAACATATGAAATGATTATATCACTGATTATTTAGTGAACAATTCTTATATTAATGTCAGTGTTGAAAATGTATGTCTTTTTTATATTTTACTTGATGTGTTTATGAGAGATGGAAGACTGGTGAAGAATTAAATCAGTGTTTTGTGGATTTACATTACTTGAATGGCTACACATCCAATGAAATACTCATGAAAATGTTCCTAAAATCATCCAACTTTACAACTGAATATCAAAACTTACTAACTTATCAAAAAAATGAAGTACGTGGCAATAAAAAGAGGCATTAGTGATCATAAATGCAAATTACTGTCGTGTTCATCTAGGAAATAATGGAACGAAGCTTGGGGTGAGAAGAAACAAATGAACAAAAGGAGACAGCACAAAACCAACAAGTACAAGTACAGGGTGCAGGTGTGGTGGGATAATGAGTGGACAGGATACTCACAGGGCCATGCACCAGCCCACAATCACCAGCAGGATCACCACGCAGCATCATTGCCAAAAAAGCACAAAGTAAAGCACAACACAGTGTTAGTACTCTACAGTGTCTGCTGCTGCTGCTGCTGCCACCACCTTCACCACCACCACCACCACAACCATCAACATCACCACCACCCCATTCATACATACAAATGAAAACAAATATGTAAACAGAGTAAGGCTCCAATTAGTTTGAAGAGTGTTGCTACTTCAGAGTAAGTTAATGAACAACAACAAGACACAAAGACCTGTGTGATGTGAAGAGTCCAGAGATATAATGACCAATTGTTGCAATGAAATATTTGAAGAGACATCAGAACTATATTTCAATAACTGTAAAGATAAACTAAACAATTTTTAAGTTTTTGTCACGATAAATGTAGCAAATGTAAAGTTCAGGGTTCA
>JAPQNM010000016.1:2770650-2773150 GCA_029783475.1 Metacarcinus magister
GAGGAGGAGGAGGAGGAGGAGGAGGAGGAGGAGGAGGAGGAGGAGGAGGAGGAAGAATGTTGAAATTATGGATAAATTGAAACAGTCCCTCATTCATCATTTCCACACTGTTTCACACTCACAATCACCCTAATTCAATATTCCTAAAATAAATACGGAAATAAAACACGCATAAAAAAGGTTTAAATCACGTTTTCTACCAGTAATGACAACACTGGCGGCGGTGGTAATAACATTTGATTTTTTTTTCTCTTCGTGGGGGGGGAGGGGGGGGAAAGCTGACCGATATGAGAGCAAGTAAGAGGGAAAGGCTTTGCAAAACGCAGCCCAAAAAACCACGTGGTAACAAAAGAAAACCAGGACTTGACGACAACATTACTTCAGGAGTCACTCATGTAAAACTAAAAGAAAAGAGCATAATAATAATAATAATAATAATAATAATAATAATAATAATAATAATAATAATAACCGAGACTCAAATTCAAACAAATTTTACAAGGTTAGAAAAAAAAGATGACACGTTAGCCCATTCCTCGCATAAAAAAAAGAATGAATATAGGAGAAGCAAAAAAAAATAATCACAATTTTAAATGAAAGGACAACATCCATTATATATTTCACACGTAATACCATATTTCAAACGGACTTTTATTTATCTTATTGCGAGGTTGTTCTTCGCGTCGAGGTTTTCATTTAACTACAAGAATACAACAGGAGGAGGAGGAGGAGGAGGAGGAGGAGGAGGAGGAGGAGAGGAGGAGGAGGAGGAGAGGAAGAAGATGGTCATGAGAGAGGAAGGTGAACAAGGACGAGGAAAGGGAACACACACACACACACACACACACACACACACACACACACACACACACACACACACACACACACACACACACACACACACAGCTTCAGAGGCATGTCAGAGATTGTCCCAAATTCCATCTTGGAGGAACTTCCTGCATGCACAAGACTAGAGGCGATAATTTACTTAAGATAGCGTAGGGGAGACGAGAGACAAGCGGTCAAGGTACGTAAGAAGGAAGGAAGGAAGGCAAGGAGAGAGGAAAGGAAGAAGGGGAAAGGGAGGAAACAACAGAGGAAGAGAAAAGGCGGAAAGAACACGAAAGGAATACCTGGAGAAAGAGGAAAATATTAAGTAAGTTAGAAGGTCAGGGAGAAAGGGGAAGAGAGGACGAGAAAAAAGAGGAAGGGAATGTGAAGGGAATAAGACAGAATAACAGAAGAATACGGTAGTAAGGAAAGGAAGAGAGTGATAAAACAGGGAGGTAAAGTAGGACGAAGGACATATATTTTTAGTGACTTTAAGAAAAAACTAAATTAATTAATGAATCTTTAGCAAACGTGATTGTGATAACTTCAAAGAACACTAAAGAAATGAAAGAGAAAAAGAGAACAGGAGAAAAATCATGAACCAGAAAACTCACGAAAGAAGGAGGAAGAGGCAGAAAGGAAAACAAAAAACAAATATTAGATGAAAGGGAATGAAAAAAAGAGTAGAGGGACAAAATCCAAAAGCAAATTAGGACGAACAAATAAAAATAATAGAAAAAAAGGGAAAATGAGACGAAAATGATAGGAAGAACCAAAGAATAGGAAACACAATAAAACACGAGACAAAAAAAACAACAACAAAAACGTAATTTGAAGACAATAAAACAGAAGAAAAGATAAAACAATAAATTACTTAAAAAAAAAGGGAGTAGGGGAAAGGAAAAACCGAGAAACAAAAAGGGAAAAACATCATTAAACCAATAATAATAATAATAATAATAATAATAATAAAAAAAATTCCAGTACAATATATTAGTCCCACCACCTCATCAACACACTCCAGTTGCTATGGCCTCATCACACCACATTCCTATCATCTTCTGCACCTATTAACACTCCCAAACTATCCACTGTCCACCCAACTTCCCTCCCCCATACCTTATCCCTGTACTCTCTCTCTCTCTCTCTCTCTCTCTCTCTCTCTCCTCTCTCTCTCTCTCTCTCTCTCCTTGCCCTTCACTAATCCTCCATGCTCTAACACGCCCTTTGCCCTTTCCATTAAAACTATCACCCTTCTCAGCCCTTCTAACAACCCCTTCCCATGCATATTCTTCCCATTCCTTCCCTATCCCTTTGCTTTATATGTATCTTTTATCCCTTTTCCCTATCCTAGAACGCCTTATGTATGTCTTTCCATGTCCCCTTATTCCCTTATACTCCTTTTCCCCATCTATGCCCATTTCCTTGCCCTCACACGCTCTTCCCATTACCCATTTCTATCAAGTTTCCTCTATCCTTCATTCCTTATACTCTCCTTCCTTCCTTGCTTTAGTTTCCTCACTTCACTCTCCTCTTCCCCCTTCTACGTCCCCATCAGCTAACCCACCCCAGCAGGCCGCGAGGGGATGATAAGAGTGTCGTGGAGGCCAGCACAGGTAAGCGTTTGGTAATAGGATGTAATAGGAAGGTGGGATGAGTGTTTCTAAAT
>JAPQNM010000016.1:2775650-2785650 GCA_029783475.1 Metacarcinus magister
AGAATTTAGACGAAGGAGGACAGGAAGGAGAGCAAGGAAGAAAGAAAAGAAAGAGAAGAGAAGATACACTGAGAAACATCACAAAGAAGAGAAAAATAGAAAAAAAAAATAGAGGAAGGAAAAATGCCACTGAAGAAGGATAGTATTTATGCATTCATGAGTATAATATTTTCCCTCCTTTTTTTTTTCCTCTCTTCCTCTTTGGTCCTTCCTCCACCTCCTTCCTCAACACCATCTCCTCCACCTCTGAATAAACTCTCACAGCTTCCACTATTTATCCACTTTCTCTCCTCACTTTCCTCCTCCACTTTCCTCTTTCCTCCAAGTTCAGGTGAAGGAGAAGAAGGTGTTGAGGACGGCGTCACTCACACACACACACAATGAGGGAGCAAGTGGAGGTAATGAGGAAAGGAAGGGTGGAGGGAATAGGAGGTACAACTATATATATGTTGAACCAGAGGAGGAGGAGGAGGAGGAGGAGGAGGAGGAGGAGGAGGAGGAGGAGGAGGAGGAGGAGGAGGAGGAGGAGGAGGAGGAGGACAACGACAGTGATGAATATGGGAACACAATAAATAAAAATGTTTGTGATGACATGAAATCCATTAAATCCTGTGCATTAGTTTAGATAGAACAGGAACTAGGAAAAATAATAGTGTAAAAAGCACACACACACACACACACACACACACACACACACACACACACACACACACACACACACACACACACACACCCACCCACATATATATTCATAAACTGAACTTGAAAGAAAACATAAAGGATGATTAAACTAATTGACTAACATATATAAAAAAATATTTACGTACAGACAATAAAAGACAGACAACACAAGACAGACAGACAAAAAATAGATACACGGAAAAAACGAAACACATATAATTAGACTAAAGACAGAGAGACAAACAGAAACGGACAGACACACAGACAAACAGACAAATAGACAGACACATACACACAGACAAACAGACATAGACAGACACAGACAAGCACATCTCCAGGACTTACCTTCTTCATAATAGTATTGGTCAGCCCTTTGAAGCGAGCATATTTCTCCTCCGGTGTCTGAAACAAACAAACAAATATTTAATTAGAACAATGAGTATGTAGAGTCGAGAGCACGTAGCTGTGAGAGAGGTGGAGGGAGGGAAGGAGGAGGGGGGGAGGGGGGGAAGGAGGGAGGAAAGGAGGAAGGGAAAGAGGGAGGGAAAGAGGCAGATTTAAGTGGTTTTTCTCACTCTTTCACATAATACTTATACCTAACCATGTATATTTGTGCTGTTTTAAGTGTTAATATTACAACTTATAAATACTGCTATCATAATAATTTCAACTACTATTGTTACTACTGCTGCTACTACTACTACTACTACTCTACTACTACTAATAATACTAATAATGATAATAATAATAGTAATACTACTAATAAAAAATATTCATAATACTAATAACACATTTGTACAATCAACTATAACTACAAAACAAAACATAAGTAACAATTATATATATAACATAATGGAATTCACGCAACAAAAACTTCACACAAAAAAACAACAACAACAACAACTAAGAACAATTAAAACCAGACACGTGAAACACACACTTTTTTAAAACTAACACAATATATTTTTTTCTTCTCTCCTTTGCGCACCGTATTTTGTTTATTTATTTTTGCGGCTTCCAACCTTACGCCCAGCACCACGATACCAACACACACACGCACACATACTTGTATAACCCGCAGCAGGGACTCTCCAATAACACACACACACACACACACACACACACACAAGGCAAGTTTTCCCGTTCCATCGCTGACTCATCTCCACATGCCTGTCAGCGGGGAAACACGAAGCTGCTGACACTTTTGATAAGGCTCACGCATTTTCCTCCACCTGACTACGAGGCTTATTCAACACACCATCCACTTAGGCAACCCGCGAACACCTTTCATCTCCAATCCAGTTGCGGCTTTGCGAAGGAAGAGAAAGATAGAGAGGGAGGAAGAGGGAGAGAAATGGGATGCAGAGAGAAAGGGAGTATTAAATGAGGAAAGGGGAGGATGAATGTGGAAAGAAAGAAGAGGGAGGGAATAGGATGCAGAGAGGAAAGGGGGAAGGAATGTGGGAGGAAGAGAGACAAGGGGAGAGAGTGGAAAGAATGAAGAGGGAGAGTATGGAAGAGAAACAGGAAATGTGGGAGGGAAAGAGGAAATGTGGGAGGGAAAGAGAAAATATGGGAGGGAATGTGGAAAGAAAGGAGGAGAAAAGGTGGAGATAGAAAGCATGGAGAGTGTTATAAAAGGTAAAACTAATGGATAGATGGGAAGGAAGGATGGTTAGATAGAGAAAACAATAAAATAATGATGTCTTGGTAGTGGGAGCGAAGAGAAGGAATGAAGAAGAAGAATAACAGGTGGATAAGGGTGGAGGTAGGAAGGGAAAAAAGGATCTGGAATCGTAAGTAACATCGTCAAGGTTAAGGAAACTTGGAAACAAACCAAAAAGTAAAAGGAAAAGAAAAAGAAACAGAGTGTGGCAAGATGTGAAACTATGAAGGCAGACTTTTCATTTTTAATCTCCAAAGCAACATCCTTTCCTCCTAAGCCTTTTTTTTTCTTCTTCTCTCTCTCTCTCTCTCTCTCTCTCTCTCTCTCTCTCTCTCTCTCTCTCTCTCTCTCTCTCTGTACACCAACAAGAGTAACGTCCTTGTACTACTTCTCAAAACACACACACACACACACACACACACACACACACACACACACACACACACACACACACACACACACAACACACACACACACACCTTTATATCCTTCATCACGTCACCTCTCCTCTTCTATTCACCAACGCATATCTCCACCGTATTTCAAGAGGATGTATTGGTTAGGTTAGGTGGCACTGCAGTTGTAAGCTCTCTCCCATTTTTCCTTATTTCTATGGGTGACTTGGATACTCTGAAAGGGATAATACGCCCAAGGGGATTCCTGTCACCCCTTCACCCACGCATCAAGACACACGACACCTCTGTTCATCCATAAGTTGTGAAAGTCCTCTGAGGGGGCTCCGTCAAGTTAGGTGGAACGGGTTGTGCAGAGGATGATGAAAGCGTAGGGAGAAAAAAAAAAGAGAGAGAGAGAGAGAGAGAGAGAGAGAGAGAGAGAGAGAGAGAGAGAGAGAGAGAGAGAGAGAGAGAAGAGAGAGAGAGAGGATGAGAGAGAGAAAGAGAGAGAGAGAGAGAGAGAGAGAGAGAGAGAGAGAGAGAGAGAGAGAGAGAGAGAGAGAGAGAGAGAGAGAGAGAGAGAGAGAGAGAGAGAGAGAGAGAGAGAGACTGTGTATGGTTAAGGAATGTGAGGGGAAATTGGAAACGGTAAGAGGGTGTTGGATAATAGAGAATGTGACTAACGAAGGAAAGAGGAAAGGGAAGGAGTGTAAGGTACTGGAAGAAACGTGAAGGTAAAATAATAGTAGAACACGAAGAGAGAGAGAAAGAGAAAGAGAGAGAGAGAGAGAGAGAGAGAGAGAGAGAGAGAGAGAGAGAGAGAGAGAGAGAGAGAGAGAGAGAGAGAGAGAGAGAGAGAGAGAGAGAGAGAGAGAGAGAGAGAGAGAGGGGTACGGAAAGGGAGGCTGCAAAAGAAAGATAGAAAGAAAAAAAAAATAGGTGAGAATGGCAAAAGGAAGCAGAAGGAAGTCAGAGAGGAGAGAAAGAAGACAATAAGGCAGAGAAAAATAGTGGCATGAAAAGAAAAAAGAAGAAAAGAAAGGGAAAGAGAAGAGAGAAGATGGAAAAGAAGATAAATCGAAAAGAAACGGGAAAAGAGAATAGGGGAAAGGGGAAAGCGAAAGTGAGAGAGGGAGTAGGATAAAGCCAAAGAAAGGATGGGAGAAGAGGATGCACGGAGAAGGACTGACGTGGAAGGCAGGAGGCTAAGAGTGAGGGAAGGAGTGGAGGTATGGAGTGGAGGGAAGAGTGGAGGGATGGAGTGGAGGGAAGAGTGGAGGGATGGAGTGGAGGGAAGAGTGGAGGGATGGAGTGGAAGGGTGGAGTAGCGGAGTGGAGTAGAGAGTAACTTACCAGTCTGGTGGAGCAGCGAAGGGACGGATACCAGATGACATCCATGAGGGCATTTTGTGGGCGGCTCAAGGCTCCTCACCACCACCGCGGGCGTGCACAGGCCTTGCGTGGGGGCGTGTGGGGCCTCAACGCCATCACGCCCACGCCGACACGCGCACACCCACACCCACACCCAAAGCCGCCCACCACTAGCACTGAGAGACCGGTCACCCCTTACCACTTCTAACGTGCTCGTCTCACACTAAGAACGTTTCCTTAAGTCCCTCCTTAGAAACGTTTCCATGCTAACGGACGGACGATCTTTAAACGTTTCCTTACTAGAGACCTTTGAATATTTCCATGATTTATTTGGTTGTCACACTGGGGGACGCATCCATACTTAATAAACAAACACGTAACACACTGAGAATGTTACCGTCTCACACGCGGAGGCAAGTTTCCATGTGTATAACCTTGCTAAGAGGACAGAATGTTTCCCTTTAAGGTGCATCGTAAGGTTAGGTTAGGTTGCTGCTGTCATGGGGCTCAGCTGTCAGGCAGGCGTCATGGTCACTGCTCTCGCTCAACACTAGACTGCCAGGTGTGGTAATCGACAGGTGTGATGGTGTGTGTGTGTGTGTGTGTGTGTGTGTGTGTGTGTGTGTGTGTGTGTGTGTGTGTGTGTGTGTGTGTGTTATTTGTGCCACGTGGAGGGTTTTGAAAGAGAGAGAGAGAGAGAGAGAGAGAGAGAGAGAGAGAGAGAGAGAGAGAGAGAGAGAGAGAGAGAGAGAGAGAGAGAGAGAGAGAGAGAGAGAGAGAGAGAGAGAGAGAGAGAGAGAGAGAGTAAGAAAAAAGTGTGAAATTCTGTGACGGCGCATCAAAATTTCACGTAGAAGCATCTGGCGCCGAGCTTTTCCTGAACTAAGTGCACGCGCGCGCGCGCGCACGCACCACACACACACACACACACACACACATACAAAAACACACACATACAAAGTCACACACACATACAAAAACACACACGCATACACTTTTAATAAAATCCAGGAATATTCCTATTCGTCCACCCACTTTAGCTATAAATCCACCACCACCACCACCACCACCACCACCACCACCACCACCACCACCACCACCACCACCACCACCACCACCACCACCCTACCCCACCACCACCACCACCTACCACCACCACCACCACCCCACCACCACCACCACCACCACCCACCTCACCACCACCCCACCACCACCACCACCACCACCACCACCCCACCCACCACTACTATCTCACGGCGGGTCGAGGTTGCAGTCTTGTGCCACCAAACCATAAGGGCGTGTCTGGCCTCCTCTCTTCTGTCAATACTCTGCCTCCTCGCTTCCAGTCAGTGATGGAGGGCGTCTCTTCCTTTACCCTCCCCCCTCACCACACACACACACACACACACGCGCACACACACACACACACACACACACACACACACACACACACACACACACACACACACACACACACACACACGCCCATACACACAACGTCGGACAGGATTGTATATCACGAGGGAACACAGCCGTATATAGAGAGCTTTCCAACTTCACCACCAGCACCACCACAACAAACTTTACCACCACCACCACCACCACCATAACCACCACCACCTTTCCCAGAGTTCCCATGCCATGCAAATACCTACACACATATGCACACACCTGCACACACGGACACGGACACAGCTAAGCGCGCCAGGCCAGCCCAATCACGCCGTGTGTCCAGAGGCGTGAAGGAAACCCTGGTATTCACAAATCTGAATGCACATGGAAATAGCTGCCATGTACGTTTGGAGGCTGGCGGCGCGCAGAGCTCAGCCATTCGTAAAACTAACACAAAGTCGAGCGAGAGAGAGAGCGAGAGCGAGAGAGAGAGAGAGAGAGAGAGAGAGAGAGAGAGAGAGAGAGAGAGAGAGAGAGAGAGAGAGAGAGAGAGAAAAAAAAAATGTTTGTGGTAACAGGAAAAATAAAATTGTGAGAAAGAAAGCAAAACAGAATGCACAAAATGCAAATTAAAGCAGCTGCAGACACACAAATAAGATAATACACCTAAAAACTTGACAGAGAGAAAGAGAGAGAGAGAGAGAGAGAGAGAGAGAGAGAGAAGAGAGAGAGAGAGAGAGAGAGAGAGAGAGAGAGAGAGAGAGAGAGATCACCACACCACACCACACCATACTACCAAGATCCACAACAAAAACAAAACAAGAAGCAGCACCATAAACAACACCACCAACGGCAGGACCAACAGGAGAAGGAGCAAAGGGCTATCCTATCCTGACCGTCCCTCCCGTTCCCCCTCCCTTGCCTTACCTTGACATGGGCAAGGAGCAGCAGGGGGAAGCGTTCGTCGAGGCGAGAGGGGGAGCACCGTCTACTACACACAAACACACCGTCCCGACGAACGGTAAGGCATCCACCCTAGGGAACACCACGGTATATAGACGGTACGCGGCGGACGCAAGGGAGGCGAGGAAAGGGAGGGTTAAGGGAGGCGTAAGGGAGGGGAAAGAAGAGGGAAGAGGTAGGAAAAGAGGACACTTAAGAACGGTCGTGGATAGAATAAGTTTTAAAGAGATAAGGGAAGGAAAGGAGAGTATAGGTAAAGGAGAAAACAGAAATGACGAAAGATGAACAGGGAGAAGTTAGGAAAAGATAATGGCGAGGTAAGGGTATTGCAAAAAAAGAAAGGAAAAGAAGGAGAATGGACGGGAAGGGAGAAATAGTACATGAAACTAAATGAAACAGAAAGACAAGGGAAAGGAAGTGAAACGTAGGAAAGAAAAGAGCGTGGAGAAAAGAGGAAAAGAAAGGAAAGGAAAGGGAAAATGCAACACAAAAGAAGAGAGACAGAAGAACAGATGAAAATAGTGAGAAAGGAGACGGGGAGGGAAACGGGAGGGAAAGCGGATATGAGAAAACACGAGGATGACCGTGCTAGGTGTCTCTTCTCCCCCTTCTCCTCCTCTCGGGAAACCCAATCTCTCCTTCCACATATAGTCTCTCTTTATATATAGTCTTCCCCTCTCCCTCCCCAAACCCCTTCTCATAAGTAAATCCCTCACTGCTGCTTCTATCCTCCCCTCCGTCCATGTCTGCTTTCCCCTCCCAGAGATATGCAGGCACACAGGTACACGACTTCTACTTCTACTCCTCCTGTTCCTCCTCCTCCTCCTCCTCTCTGTTTCATATCAAGTCGAACACGGTAACCTCCTCCTCCTCCTCCTCCTCTTCCTCTTTCTTAATTATGTTCTTCTGTTAAAAAAATAAACTTCTTCCTTCTTCAATTCCTCCCGATATCAATATACATTAATTCATCCCCTGATCCTCCTATTCCTCTTCTTCTCCCTTGCTCCTTACCATATTAAGCAATACGAAGGAATTCCTCCTTTTCCTCCTCCTCTTCTTTCTCCTCGTCTTCTTCCGTAATCCTCACAATATCAAGATCAGCGTAACAATGTCCTTCTCCTTTACATCTTGCCTTGCCTTCCCTTTTCTCATAATACTGGGTAAGTAACGACCATCACCACCACCACCACCACCACCACCACCACCACCACCACCTCCTCCTCCTCCTCTTCGTCCTCCACAAAACGACACAGAGTCAAGGCACATACAGACACTAAGACCGTCCCTTGTACAAAGCAGGAATCCAATGAAAGGAAGAAGGACAGTTAGAACGCAGTCGACAAACGAAAGTCGCATATCGAGGAGGAGGAGGAGGAGGAGGAGGAGGAGGAGGAGGAGGAGGAGGAGGAGGAGGAGGAGGAGGAGGAGGAGGAGGGGAAGGAGGAGGCTCGTGTTTCGTCTTTTCTCCCTTTTCGTCACTCCTCCTTCCCACCCTGGAGAGAAGTTAGCCAAGAGCATCACAGCGTCTCAGGTCAAATCCAGGAGCTTGGCGTTGGGTGAGGAAAGCAAGAAAAAGGGCTCCAGACTCATAAATAAGTCTTAAAAAGTGTCCTTCCTCTCCTAGCGTCCTCCTCCTCCTCCTCCTCTAAATCCTCCTCTCCCATTCTTACTCCTCTCTCCCTCTCCCTCTCCCTCTCCCTCCTACTCTTCCTCCTATATAAAAAGTTACCTCACTCCTCCATCAAATAAAAATGTAACCCCAAAGTAACGTTTCTCTCACAGGTAAAAATGTATTCGTATAAAAAATGAAAAATTGGAGGAAAAAAATAAAATCTGACCTCTTAAATTTCAAAGTGAATAAAAAAAATTTCCACAGTGAGATTTTTCCCTTCTTGGCTCGAGAGAGTTTTCTGGGTAGGAGGGGGTTATAAAGCTGCGTCTCTCTCTCTCTCTCTCTCTCTCTCTCTCTCTCTCTCTCTCTCTCTCTCTCTCTCTCTCTCTCTCTCTCTCTCTCTCTCTCTCTCTCAAGAGAACCCCGTTTTCGTATGATAGATGGATTACTAGCAGCAACTTTCCTTTTCAACCAAATTCTCTCTCTCTCTCTCTCTCTCTCTCTCTCTCTCTCTCTCTCTCTCTCTCTCTCTCTCTCTCTCTTCACTTTGCTTCCCTTCTATCCTCCCCTTTAACACCTTGCCTTCCCTCTATTAATAATCTTCCTCTTCTCTTCCTTTCCTCTTTTTCGTTGTTTATTATTCTGTCTCTCTCTTCACTATCCACCTAACCGCCTTCCTTTTCTTCATCCCCTGTACTCTCTCTCTCTCTCTCTCTCTCTCTCTCTCTCTCTCTCTCTCTCTCTCTCTCTCTCTCTCTCTCTCTCTCTCGCATCATAATCATCATAGTATTTCCATTTCTCCTCTTCATTGCATTTCTCCTTTCCCCTTCTTCTTCTCCCCCTTGCCTCCACCCAATTAAACACTATTTACAGCTCTTTTAGGAAGGGGAAGAAGGAAAATGAAAGAAATTGCAACGTAATTGGTATGAAATTAAATAAAATAAAATTGAGAATTGAAAAAATACCACGGCTGACGAAGAGAGAGAGAGAGAGAGAGAGAGAGAGAGAGAGAGAGAGAGAGAGAGAGAGAGAGAGAGAGAGAGAGAGAGAGAGAGAGAGAGAGAGAGAGAGAGAGAGAGAGAGAGAGAGAGAGAGAGAGAGAGAGAGAGATGAATGTGGGTATAATACTGGAGGCTTTTAAGGTGAAATGAGAGGGCAAAGAAGAGACTGGAAAACTAAACGGGGAGGAAAAAGTAGAGGAGGACAGATAAATGTAATAGATTATTGGGGAAAACTGTGCCAAGAGAAAAGACACTTAAGAAGAGATACTCAGACACATTAAGGGCGATAAAGAAGCATTAGTAGAAGAAAGATAAAAATAAATTGAAAAACTTAGATAAAAAAAAGATAAAAGAATGAGAAAAGAATATTACAAAAACATTAATAAAAAAAATTAGTATAATACAACACGAGACTAAAACTAGAACCACGATTTATATGAAGAAAACAAGGCAAAATAAATAAATAAATAAATGAAAAAAAGAATGATGAAGTATTACCAGAACAACAAAATATCTTGAAAACATAAAAAAACAAAATAAATAAAAAAAGCAAATATGAATAGTATCACAATGTCAGAGAATCCAATCGAACGCAACTTTTCAACACATCACGAGGGAACAGAGCTAATCAGTAACACACCAACGATCACAATGAGGGAGGACAAAAGAGCACAATGGAAGGGGAACAAGAACAAGACCTCTGCATTCAAGGCTGGGAAGGAGAAAAAAGAAAAAAAAAAGGCAGGAAAGAAATTGATCCTCGGAAAGAAATGATCCACCAAATGGGACGAAATAAAATCCACTCTTCCCCCTCTTTCTCCACTTTCTCATCCACTTGCTACATCATCCACCACTTTTTTCTAACTTCCTATTAACAGTGAGGATCTATCTCTTCCACCTTCCATTAGTCTAACACCTC
>JAPQNM010000016.1:2788150-2793150 GCA_029783475.1 Metacarcinus magister
TGGGGGGGGGGTATGAAGAGGGTTTGAAGCAGTACGAATACACTCCATCGCACCACAGTGAGCATCGATTGCCGATATTATTTGAGTAAGACGACCGCTGGGAAAATGACGCCCCGCCCGCCTCACCTCTATCGCTCTCTATCTCTACTGGTGGGTGGCGGGCTGGTTGTGAATGACTGACTCTCTCTCTCTCTCTCTCTCTCTCTCTCTCTCTCTCTCTCTCTCTCTCTCTCTCTCTCTCCTCTCTCTCTCTCTTTTTCTCTACGCCTGGGAGAGAAAGAGACCCATTTACATTTACTTCGGCGATTCTTACTGGCTAGTGTCTTGTAATCATGAGTTCTAATTGGTTCAGAGAGGTACAAGTTAATTCAATGAGCGATGGTAAAGGAAGCAGGCAAGAGGAACGAATGGAGGAGAAGGAGGAGGAGAAGGAGGAGGAGAAGGAGGAAGAGTAAGAGGAAGAGGAGGAGGAGGAGGAGGAGGAGGAGGAGGAGGAGGAGGAGGAGGAGGAGGAGGAGGAGGAGGAGGAGGAGGAGGAGGAGGAGGAATTAATTTATCGGTAGCCCACTTGTCTTCTTATGTACCTGGTTGACTGTTATTCTCTCTCTCTCTCTCTCTCTCTCTCTCTCTCTCTCTCTCTCTCTCTCTCTCTCTCTCTCTCTCGGACCTTCGTCTAATGCATTTTACCTGTATTTTCTTCTCTTCCTTTCAACCTATAATTTCACCTTCCATTCATTACTACTCATTAGGCATTAAATAATATGTCTTATTCTTGACTAATATTCACTGACCCTTTGACTTGACCTGACTTGGCTTCCTTCAACTTCCTTCCGCCCTCTCGTAAGTTATTGGAGGAGGAGGAGGAGGCTTTCCCTGACCTCTACAACTCCTTGAAATCTTTACCATTTCCCAGTCACGCCCTTCATCTACATACCTTTGGCCAGCAGCATAAATTTCCTTGTCAGTTACCTTGACTCACGATAAATCAAATCAAATCACAAACAAAATCACGCGAACCTTAGAGCGAATTCCGAACAATAAACTATAATATTCAAATAAATAGTCACAATACTGACATTCTGTACACAATTCTAAAAAGCCACAAACAATACCAAGACGCGATTCTTACGTAAACAATCCTGACTGCCTCTCTTTTAGACCCTTTGTGACCCCTTGAAGGCTAAGACTTGAGACCTAACACGGACCTGACCTCCCAGCCCAAGCCCTGACCTTTCATAAGCCAGACCAACAATCCCCAGAACTGCCCTGCCTTGCTGCAACTCTCCCACACATCACTCTGATCCTTCCTAACCATTTCTAGGCAACCCTCGCACACCCAGTCTCGCTTAGACCCAAAATTGAACCATCAAGGTGGACAGGAAAGGAAGGAAGGGAAGGAGAGGGAAGTACATGGAAGGGAGACGATGGGGAGAGAGACGTGTTGTTAAGGAGGAAGGAAGAGGACAGAGACAACAGGAGTGGAGAAGTGGAGTGCTGTGACGTTAGGTTGTGTTGGGTTTTAGCGATACTACTAAATAATGCGAAGTGAGCTCCAGGTACCATATTATTCCTTGTCTCTCTCTCTCTCTCTCTCTCTCTCTCTCTCTCTCTCTCTCTCTCTCTCTCTCTCTCTCTCTCTCTCTCTCTCTCTCTCTCTCTCTGTCGTTCAAGTAATACCACCACCACCATTATCATCGCCACCACCATCTCCACCACCACCACCACCACCACCACCACTATCACCATTACGATAAACTATTTCCATTACGATAAGTTCTCGGGTCATATTGATTTTTTCCCTCTCTGTTTTTATTGATTTTTAAACCAATTTTGCAGCGAAGAAAGGGAAGAGGGAAGGGGAAAAAGAAGAAGAGGAGTGTTAGAGGAAGAAGGAAGGACATGGAAGTGTTAGAAAGGCATGATGGTATAATAATTGTTTTGAAAAGAGTATGATTATGGTGGTGGTGGTGGTGGTGGTGGTGGTGGTGGTGGTGGTGGTGGTGGTGGTGGTGGTGGTGGTTGTGGTGAAACGTGTATTGCAGGTGTGTGTCAGTTTATTTTTTAATTTCTTTTTAATTCTTGAGGCGAGAAAGAAATTAAATTAACTCTTCTTTTTTTTTTCTTTCTTTCTTTCTTTTTTCTATATTTGAGGGTGAGGTTATCTGGTTGTTTTCATTCTCTTGTGATAATGTTCTCTAGTGTTCTGATATGTTCTATGTCTGTCTGTCTGTCTGTCTGTTTGTTCTCTCTCTCTCTCTCTCTCTCTCTCTCTCTCTCTCTCTCTCTCTCTCTCTCTCTCTCTCTCTCTCTCTCAATCCATCACACACTAATCGCTGTATCCGTGTTGTTCATACTTCGAGTGTAATAAATCAAACTTTACCTCCGTGTATCTGACATCTACCTCCCCCCCCCACCCTTCTCTCTCTCTCTCTCTCTCTCTCTCTCTCTCTCTCTCTCTCTCTCTCTCTCTCTCTCTCTCTCTCTCTCTCTCTCTCATATGCAAAAAATTTATCTTTCATTGCAGCTAAAAAAATACTTTATACTCATTAAAGAAACATGGAATGACTATTATATGTATGAGAGAGAGAGAGAAAAAAAAAAAGATAAAAGAGAAAATGTAATAATGATTCCATAACGTTTCCCCCAAAGCTTTATGTTCAATAGCGAGGGAAGGTTTGGGTGATGAGGAGGGGGGAAGGAGGGGGACTAGAAGTGGACAATAATTGGTATTTTTCCCTGCATGGCATTATTTGCTTTCATGTTTAATTGAACTGTGATTTGTGTGTACCCTCTGATGCAGTGGTGTGCGGGTGTGCGTGTGTGTGCGTGTGTGTGTGTGTGTGTGGAGACGATCAGTGAAAATTTAATACCAATCACCATCACCATCACTATCACTATCATCATCATCATCATCATCATCATTACAGTAGTTTGGGTTTCTTTCAGTTGAGTCTATTTTCTTTCCTTGCCATGATTATCCTATCGAGTTGCAGTGCATTTTTACCTCGTTATCTTCGGAACCTTCAAATCAAGTCAAAGACACACCATTATGCTTCAAGGCAAGGCTCTCTCGATCAATACTCGTCAGGATTTCTGTCTTTCGGTTCCCTAGAGTAAGAAGTTGAGTCTCAGAATGAAACTTATAATACATTTTTCCAGTAACTCGTATTATTTGACATGACGTAACTCACTTCACCTTCAAATTTTACTGTTAATATGACATGAATTGCTATTTTCTAAACATGACAAAAATCACTTCCTCACTTCTTTCTGAATTTAACACTTTATTTATTTTATTTTACGTGATTTCTTAAGTAGAATGCAATTGTGGTATTCCTAAAAATAACATGACTGACTTGACTTACTTTTTCTCTAACATGACCAAGACAATATTCAATTCTTCCTAAACTGAACACAATCTTTCTTTTCTTTTTTATATTTATTATCTGACGTGCCCAAAAGCAATTCCCAACAATAGTTCATCTCACCGTGACTTCCTTCCCGACCTCAGCTAACCTCTCTTTGGTGGTGACGTGACACTAGCTCGGTTATCCTGAACTTATTTTACCTTTGAACACTCTCCATCACCTGACCTTCACTAGAATTATCCCTCCCTTCCCTCCTCTCCTTACTTCCTTCCCTCCCTCTCATTTCTCCTACTCTTCCTTCCTTTCATTCATTCTTAACCTTCCAAGTCTCATGTTTTCCTTATTAATTCTGACTACATAACAATATTCCTGGTTAGGGTTAAGAATGAAAAAAGAAAGAAAGGAAAAGAACAAGATACACGAATAAGAGGAACATGAAATTGCGATAAAAAAAAGTGGAAAGCAAGAAAACTACTAAACGAGGGAAAAATGGAGGAGAGGAGAAAAGAGGAGACGCTGAGGGAGAGAAATCTGTTTGATGAGCCAATTATTTCCAACATTAAATTTGATACAATGGTTCAAAATTATCACTCGTGGGACGTAAATAGGATCTGATTTCTGGAGGGAAGACTAAGGGAGGAGGGAGGGAGGGAGGAAAAGGAGGAGGAAGAGGAGGAGAAAAGTGGAGAGGAATAAGAGAAGTGAGCAGAGAGAGGAAAAGGATAATGAGGAAGAAGAGATAAAAATGGAGAGAAGAGAGAAGAAAGAGATGGATAAGGGAAGGAAAGCAAGTAAAGAGGAAATTAGCAACGAAAATCGGGTTTGGGAAGGGAGAGTAGATGCAATATGGAGGGAGAAGTGGGAGGAATGGAGGAAAGGAAGAAGATAGGAAGGATAACATTGAACGGCAGACGCAGAAGTTGGAGAAGAGATAAGAGGAAGAGGAAAATGACGAAGGAGAGAAAGAGGAAGAGAAGGAGAGGAGAAGGAACACGACTGAGCATAAAGAATGAGAGGTAGGATGAAAGGGAAAAGGATATGACTGAGAGGAGACTTAGGTATGTAGTGAATATAATTGAATACAAAGTGCAGGTTATTGTGTTGTATCTCTCTCTCTCTCTCTCTCTCTCTCTCTCTCTCTCTCTCTCTCTCTCTCTCTCTCTCTCTCTCTCTCTCTCTCATGTTTCTGTGGACTCTAGAACACTTTCATAACACAATAAACCAATAAAAGAGAGAGAGAGAACACACACACACACACACACACCACATTCTCTATTCCAAACACGTCTCAACTTTGAATTAGATGTAAAAAAAAAAGTAAAAAAAAAAAAACGAGGAAAAAAAAAAAAAACAGGAGGAAGAAAAAAAAACGAGCCTTGTTAAGATCGCCTACTAAACACTTATGAAGCCAATGTTTTCAAGTGTCGGAGTTTACCTGGCCAAGCACCCCATTTTCTTTGCAGCATAATAAGCAGACTTTAAAGGGGGAGACGCTATTACATATTTTAAGGAGCTGTGTGTGTGTGTGTGTGTGTGTGTGTGTGTGTGTGTGTGTGTGTGTGTGTGTGTGTGTGTGTGTGTGTGTGTGTTGGGGGGGGGATGGATGATGACTAATTTTTATGGTGATTTAAG
>JAPQNM010000016.1:2803493-2805993 GCA_029783475.1 Metacarcinus magister
AAAGAGAGTATATATACCTCCATCCAGAAGAGATAATATAACTTATAACAATAAATTAAGGGAAGAAGAGAGAAAAAAAAAGAGCAGAGTCAGTAAAGGTAGAACAATAATAAAGTTACGAGAAGAGGAAGAGGAAGAGGAAGAGGAGCAGCAGAGGGGGACTTTGGAGAAGGGAAGAAGAGAAAATAGGGAGGAGGCAGAGGAAGGAGGAAGAAGAGAAAACAAAGTTATTGCCTCGGGGAAAGATTCCTTCTTTTGTAGTCCCATCAACATGTCGTCCTCCTCCTCCTCTCCTCCTCCTCCTCCTCCTCCTCCTCCTGGTTTGCTACATCACATCCTATATTTTTTACTGTATATCCCCCCACCTCTCTCTCTCTCTCTCTCTCTCTCTCTCTCTCTCTCTCTCTCTCTCTCTCTCTCTCTCTCTCTCTCTCTCTCTCTCTCTCTAACAAAAATACGAGGGCACTGTGGTGACAGGTAATAGGAATCCTCCTTTACCTGGTCACTGTTAATTAGGGAATGGGGAAAGGGGGTAGGGGTGGCGAGACAAGATGAGAGAAGGAAAAAAGAATGAAGGAGGAGGAGGAGGAGGAGGAGAAAAAAGAGGAGGAAGAGGAAGTTTTTAGTCTATTTATTGATGTTTCTTCTTTCATCTCTCCTTTTGTCCTAATTATTGCTTTAATTAGACGTGTTTTTTTCTACTTTCTTTCTTTTCTTTCTTTCTTTCTTTCTAAAGCATACTGCCTACAGACCTTTGTTCTCCTGTTTTGTTTGAATAGTGAAAATAATAGTTGTTGTTTCCCCCCCCCCCTCCCCCACCTCTGTCTTCTTTATAAGTCATATTTTCTTTTCTTTTCTTCTTTTTTTCCATCCATGTCTAAACTATTCGTTACTGATCATATATTTTTGTTTTTATTTTCTTACACAGATGACTCAAACCTTATTCAATTCAATTCAACTTACCTTTCCTTTTCTTTTCTTCGCTTTGCTTTGCTTTTCTTATACACTTTACATACATATATTTTTTTCATCAGAGTCGTCAATCACCATAAAAGAATCACAACAAAGTAAATGAATAAGATCAACAACATAAACTACAACAATAAAAACAACAACTATTAACTACTACTACTACTACTACTACTACTACTACTACTACTACTACTACTACTACTACTATTACTACTTCTATCAGCACGTACTATCACCTCCTCCTCCTCCTCCTTCAGGTACTAAAACTTTAAGCCTGTACTCACCTCGTCCTCCAGTGTAATAGGGAACATAGTAATGGGTTTGATCGCCATCTCTTGCAGCCCCGTCTTCTTCCTGCCACAGAGAACAACACAACCACGTCAACACAGTGCATCCAGACACACACACACCCACACACACACACACACACACACACACACACACACACACACACACACACACACACACACACACACACACATGAGGGGGAAGTGATGTTTTACCTTTGCAGTTTATGAAGTAATTTTCCTTATGAATCTAACACAGGAAGGGAACTAGTGCAAGGTTCCAAACACACTCTGGAAAGTCTTTGACCTCCAGCACCGCGTGAGCAAAGACTAAAAGTTGAGGGGAAAGATGAATGACATAAGTTCCCTAATTCACGGTCGGTAAAGGCAATTTCCACACTTTTACGGTGATTAATAAGGTTTTAGGCACCTCACTGAATTTCAAGTGTGCCAGTATTACATTGAGTGATCGATTATTTTGAAGTCATAAATTTGTGAAAAAGGCTATAAATATATTAATGTGTTGCTCATACATCACACATTACTCATAAAATATTTGACACTGTACGCTAGGTCACACACACACACACACACACACACACACACACACACACACACACACACACACACACACACACACACTAATAATTGAAATAATAATAAATGACTGTTGGGGAAGTTAACAGATGAGATTTTAGCTGTGTGTGTGTGTGTGTGTGTGTGTGTGTGTGTGTGTGTGTGTGTGTGTGTGTGTGTGTGTGTGTCCAAGGGTGGGGGGCATAAGGGGAGAGGGCGAGTAGGGGAAAATAATTAATGGACGTCTGTTATCTATGTTCTGTGCACCCCATTTTCCCTCTTTGTGTGTGTTATCTGAGGTGTACATGAGTGTGAGGACGTGTACTCACTCACTCTCTCTCTCTCTCTCTCTCTCTCTCTCTCTCTCTCTCTCTCTCTCTCTCTCTCTCTCTCTCTCTCTCTCTCTCTCTCTCTCCTCACCTGAGCACTATGACCTTGATTTTCGGCCCTGGGATGCCCTTGAAAATGCTGGAGGCGTTCAGGTGACATCTTCCGTAGATCACATTACCGTTCACCTGTACAGAGAGGCAGGTGAGGCGGGATTAATAAGGAAAGAAACTAAACAAAATCAATACAATTTCACACGTCATATTATTTGCACATCTTAATGGTAAACAACAAAAAGTAGGTGGTTATTATTATTATTATTATCATGAAGTGTTTAT
>JAPQNM010000016.1:2813493-2815993 GCA_029783475.1 Metacarcinus magister
AAGGGGGGAAAAACAGGAGGGAGGGAGGAAAGATGGAGGAAAAGAGGAAATATGATTGGAGGAGACTAGCGAAGGGAGAATAATGAAGAGAATGAGAAAAAAGTGAGGAAATGGAGGAGGAAGAAAAGTCATGAATAAGGAAAATACAAAGAAATGAATACAAATGAAGTAATTAGAATGGTTTAAGAGAGAGAGAGAGAGAGAGAGAGAGAGAGAGAGAGAGAGAGAGAGAGAGAGAGAGAGAGAGAGAGAGAGAGAGAGAGAGTGAGAGAGCAAAATAGAAAATTACTGCCGCTGTTCGTCATTCATTCTTTCATCTGCATCACTAAATTTTACGGTTCATTCTTATCATAACTGTCATCATTATCATTATTTATATTATTATTATTATTATTATTATCACAACATACGACGCCATTACTTATTCAAAATCCTCAAATTACTTCTTCCACAAAAAAAAAAATTTCACCCCCTTTTAATTTTCCTTTTTTTTTTTTTTTTTTTTAATTAAGCAGCGACTCTAAATTTTCACAAAACCTGTCTACTTAAATGAAGATAAAAAAAAAAAAATAAAATAAAATAAAATGTGAGAAAAAAAATCCAACATAGGCAGTAATTTAATTAATCAGTCATCTAACTTCAGAAATTACCTTCCCTCGGGGACTCAACTTTCCCACCGCACTCACCTGTCCTCATTTGGGCGGGGACTCAGGTACACACGCAAATTAATTAACAACGTCAGGTGTACCGTCTACCTTTTCCATCTCAAACACACGCAAATAATACCTTACCTTACCTTACCTTACCTTACCTTACATTACCTTATACTACCTTATTTTACCTTCCTTTCCCTTCCTTCCCTTCCCTTCCCTTCCCTTCCCTTCCCTTCCCTTCCTTTCCCTTCCCTTCCTTCCCTTCCCTTCCCTTCCCTTCCCTTCCCTTCCCTTCCCTTCCCTTCCCTTCCCTTCCCTTCCTTTCCTTCCATTCCCTTCCCTTCCCTTCCCTTCCCTTCCCTTCCCTTCCCTATCCTACTCTACACCCTAACATTAAACATACACACATACCATACCACTAACACCACCCATACACAAGTACACATACACACGCCTCTCATTAACACTCCCCATGTACTCCACCTCACCCTTCCACCCTACACCTGCATCCTATCACGTTAAGTCCCCATCATCACCACCCTATCCCCTGACACCCTCTCCTATCAACACACACCCACATACTGTAACGAAACACCCT
Source organism: Metacarcinus magister (assembly GCA_029783475.1). Taxonomy (NCBI): domain Eukaryota; kingdom Metazoa; phylum Arthropoda; class Malacostraca; order Decapoda; family Cancridae; genus Metacarcinus; species Metacarcinus magister. Next base: position 2,814,745 of record JAPQNM010000016.1, read on the forward strand.
CTTTCCATCTACTCTCTCCTCTCTCTATACACACACACACACACACACACACACACAGTTAAACCATCCATTCCCCTTTGGTTTTGTCACCCTTTTTCCACGCCCACGCCCCCCCCCTCCCCCCCCCACACTCAGGATCCTCACACCTTTGCTGAAATCTAAGTAGATTTCCAAAGTAAGAGTAGCATCTCTCTTTCCTCTCTTCCTCTTCCTCTTTCACTTTTTTTTTTTTGCCTAACTCCTCCTCCTCCTCCTCCTCCTCCTACTACTACTACTACCCTCCTCCTCCTCCTCCTCCTCCTCCTCCTCCTCCTCCTCCTCCTCCTCCTCCTGCTCCTCCTCCTCCTCCTCCTTTCCAACAGAACACACATATCTCATTTTCTTTACTCTCAGCCAAAGGAGGGAGGGAGGGAGGGAGGGAGGGAGGGAGGGAGGGAGGGAGGGAGGGAGGGAGGGAGGGAGGGAGGGAGAGAAGAAGGGAAGGAGGTAGGGCGACAGAGAAGGAAGAAGGCGGCGTGGAGGAAAGTTTTTTTTCTTTCTCTCTTTTTTTTTTTTCCTCTCTCTCACGACTACCTTCATTTCCTTCTTCCTCTTCCTTTCCTTTTGCCACCAAGAGTCCCTATAGAGTTTCCTCCCTCCCTCCCTCCCTCCCTCCCTCCCTCCCTCCCTCCCTCCCTCCCTCCCTACCTACCTACCTCCCTTCCACCCTCAGGACTTTTCTTCCTTCCCCCCTTTCCTCCCTTTATCTCTCCCTTTCTCGCTCTAAAAGTGTTATCCTTTGTCAGGTTTTTTTTTCAAGTTGGTAGTTAAGTAGTAGCTCAAGGGTAAGTCTCTCTCTCTCTCTCTCTCTCTCTCTCTCTCTCTCTCTCTCTCTCTCTCTCTCTCTCTCTCTCTCTCTCTCTCTCTCTCTCTCTCTCTCTCTCTCTCTCCGTGATGAAACTACATAATAAATGACGATTATACAGTTCAATCTCCTTTTATCACAATATTCTCCTCCTTCTCCTCCTCCTCCTCCTCCTCCTCCTCCTCCTCCTCCTCCTCCTCCTCCTCCTCCTCTTCCTCCTCCTCCTCCTCCTCTTTTTCCTCCTTCTTGTTATCTTTACTGCTGTCATAACTATATCCATGGAAGAAGGGAGTAAGAGTAAGAAAGGAGGAGGAGGAGGAGGAGGAGGAGGAGGAGGAGGAGGAGGAGGAGGAGGAGGAGGAGGAGGAGGAGGAGGAGGAGGAGGAAGATGTGATAACGATCCTC
>JAPQNM010000016.1:2820993-2828493 GCA_029783475.1 Metacarcinus magister
GAGAGAGAGATGTAGTATGTGTAATTGTATTGAATAAAAAAAAATAATACATAAAGTTGTAAATGTAATAGAAAAAGTGAGACTATAATATATCTTGCAAGAGCGTCACTGAGACGCAAAAAACAATTAAAAAGAAAATGGTCTCTTGGTTATTTTTTTGATTCAATTCATTTTCCTCTTTTCCCTTATCATTTTTCTTGCTTTGCCTCCTTTCATACCGCATTCTATCATATTATTTTTTTCTTTCTATATTTTCTCTTCTTTCACCTCCTCCTCCTTCTCGTTATTACATTTCTTCCATTACTCTTCCCTTCCTTCGCTTCTTCTTACTCTCTCTTTCCTCCTATCATCATCATGTTTCATCCAAGCTCTTGCCTTGTTGCCATTTGTTGTGATTCATCAGAGAGAGTGAGCGAGAGCCAGAGAGAGAGAGAGAGAGAGAGAGAGAGAGAGAGAGAGAGAGAGAGAGAGAGAGAGAGAGAGAGAGAGAGAGAGAGAGAGAGAGGAGAGACGAGAGAGGAGAGAGAGAGAGAAGAGAGAGAGAGAGAGAGAGAGAGAGCATGTATAAATCTTTCTAATATGGTCATCCATCAAGGAGGAATAAAACGTAACTCAAGAACAGTTTCTTGCGTTACATAATGAGCAGAAGGAAAGGAAGGAAGGAAGGGAGGGAGGGAGGGAGGGAGGGAGGGAGGGAGGGAGGGAGGGAGGGAGGGAGGGAGGGAGGAAGGAAGGAAGGAAGGAAGGAAGGAAGGAAGGAAGGAAGGAAGACAGGAAGGAAGACAGGAAGGAAGAGAAGGAAGGAAGGAAGGAAGGAAGGAAGGAAAGGATAAAGGGACTTTAATGGAAGGAGGGAGGGAAAGAAAGGAGGGCAGGAGGAAGGGAAGGCAAGGGGGAGGAAATGAAAGAGGGAGGGAAGAAGGCAGCAAAAAAGGAAAAAAAGAAAAAGGGAAGGAAGGAGGAAGGAGGGAGGGAGGGAAATAAGAAAGGGAGGGAAAGGAGGTGGAAGGTAGAAGGGGAAGAGGAGAGGGAAGGAAGTTTAAAAAAAAGATAAGAAAGAAAAGAAAAAATCTGACATGCACAGAGGAAGAAAGAAGAAAAAAAGATGAGTTGCAATAAATAAAAATTAATATAATATAAAAAAAACAAGAGTAATAAAAAAGAACGTGAGTAAAGGAAGAGAAACATTAATAAAATAGAGTAGGAAAATATGATAACGTCTGAGAAGCTGAAGGAAGGAAGGAAGGAAGGAAGGAAGGAAGAAAATAAATAAAAGAAATGAAACAATCAAGAAAGAAAAGTTAATTAAAACCAAATTTATTGTAAAAAAAAATAAATAAATGCGAGGAAAAAAAAACTGTACCCAAAGGATGAAACTAAGATTAAAAATATGCACAAAAGTTGTTCACGAAAAAAAAAAATATAGAAATTAATGAAAAGAAATTATATAATCACGAAACTTTCTTTAATCAAGGAAATAAAACACAAAACAGTTACAGATGGAACCACAACCCTTGAAAATGCAAGAAAACCTCAAGGACACCCGCCAAAATATGAAAGATTACCACCCTAAAAACACACAACACAGAACCTAATCCTCCCATAGAAATGTAGGACAAACTTTTAATCCCCAAATAAGTAAGGCAAGACCCCTAACCCCTAAAAAATCAAAAAAAAACCCCAAAGATAACCCCAAAAATGTGAAAAATTACCCCACAACCCTAAAACTTAATAAAATAGGTTCAAATTCTCCCCCCAAAAAAGCTTAAAATATACCTAAAATCCCCTAAAATTTAAGATACGACCTCCAGCCCCTTAAGGAATGCCAGTAAAACCTCAGAACACGGCCGGAATATATGCAAGTTTAGCCCCCAGCTTATCAAAGGTAGCAGACCCAACCTCAAAACCCCCAAATATATGTTGTAAGATTAACTCAAGCCTAAAACCCTCCAGACATGCAAGAAAACCCCCTCCCCCCCCAACCAAAAAAAAAAAAAAAAAAAAAAAAAAAAAAAGATAAGTCAAAATAAGATAATAAGAAAATAAAAATACAAGTAAATCTAAAATGTTAGCTCAAAATACCGGGAAGGAAGACTATTAAAAGAGAGAAAGAAATGAGGAAGATGGGGAAATGGCAAGAAAATGAGTAAAAGAGAGGAACGGGAGAAGAAAGAGAGGATAAACGATGTCTAATAAGAGAAATGGAGGAGAGAAAAGAGGAAGGAACAAAAGATATAGGAGACAAATCAGAGGAAGAGGAAACCTTGATTAATGCGAGAGAGAGAGAAAGAGAAAGAGAAAGAGAAAGAGAAAGAGAGAGAGAGAAAATACTAACAATAAAAGAAAACTTGCCCACATTTAATACAGTGCAAGAGAGAGAAAGAATGGATAGAGAGAAGAAGAAGAAGAAGAAGAGAGTAAGAGTAGAGAGAAATTGGAGAGAAAATATAGCTGCCAGAGCTTGGTCATGGTGGCTTTCCTCCTTTCCTAACCTATCTCTTTCCTCCATCCTCTGGCTTCTTTCCCTCCCTCCTCCCTCTCTCTCTCCCTTTCCCTCCAGCGTTGAGATTTGTTTCGTTGGTAAGGGGAGGGAAGGAGGAAGGAGGAAGGGAGTAGAATATGCCTCCAGGGAAGGAACGGATGGGAAGGGAAGGGGAAGGAGAGCGGAGAGGAAGATGAAGAATGGAAGGCTGAAGGGAGGAGGAGAGGGAGGGGAAGATGGAGGAAGAGGCGTAGAAAGAGGGGAAATAAATACAGAATAGAATTTATGTCAGGAAAAAAGGGATGAAAAATAAGACACAAAGGCGTAGTGAACTTCCGACATTTATTCCAGAGTGAAAAAATTTATTACTGTTATTATTATTATTATTATTATTATTATTATTATTATTATTATTACTATCATCATCATCATCATCATCATCCTTTTTCCTAATATTTTAATAGCTAACAATTCTATTTATTTATTTTCTCATATTTTGTCTAAACGTCTCAGATTAAACATATATATATATATTTTTCCCTCTCTCCTTTCTCTGCTTGCCTTCTTCCTTCGTTTTATTTATCTTCGAATTCTAGGAAAGCCTCTCCATGCATCGGGTTTTTCCTCCTCTCCCTCCCTCCCTCTCCTTGCTTTCTTTCCTTCCTTCCTTAACCCAGTGACAGTTTACACATAGGAAAGGGAACAGGAAGAAAAGAGGAAAGAGGAACGAAAGAAAAAGAAAACAAGGGTGAAGGAAGTGACTAAAACCATACAATACAAATTTAGAGAGAGAGAGAGAGAGAGAGAGAGAGAGAGAGAGAGAGAGAGAGAGAGAGAGAGAGAGAGAGAGAGAGAGAGAGAGAGAGAGAGAGAGAGAGAGAGAGAGAGAGAGAGAGAGAGAGTGCCTGAACCCAACAGTTTCTATAAAAATAACAATAACCTCATAAGATATAATATTTGCTACCTCCTCTTCCTCCTCCTCCTCCTCCTCCTCTTTCTGCCCTTCCTCCTTCTTCACCTTAAGGGAAATATTTACCTCGACACACGCAGTACCGGTCTTTATATACATAACTAAGAATTAAATATTTACTTTACCGCTAGAATGAACTTGACTAATTAAAGTGAGAGCGAGCTGGTGGCCTTTACTCTCTCACTCTCTCTCTCTCTCTCTCTCTCTCTCTCTCTCTCTCTCTCTCTCTCTCTCTCTCTCTCTCTCTCTCTCTCTCTCTCTCTCTCAGCACGACAATGGCCTAGATGTGATCACTGCTCTACCTTCCTATTTTCTACTTGGTGCTGGGAATCCACGAGCTACACGAGGATTTGCTTCTTGAGGGCAAGTGGGATTCTGGTGGATCAATGGCGAGTGGAACCGAAGAGAGACTCCAGCTGTGGGTAAATCCATTGGTGTGGGTGAGGCGGAGGTGGGTGCAGCAGGGGACAAAGGGGGAAGAGGAGGGAGAGGAGGGAGAAATGAAAGGAGTGAAGAAGCGGATAGGAACTTTGCGGTTTGTATAGTGCAAGAGGTTGTCTGGTTCTTCTGGGGATGTCGTGTGTCTCCATAATGTCGCCTCCAGACACGCCTACATAGTTCCGGGATCTAAATGTTCTTGTATGGGCGAGAGAACGTGAGGGACCGATGGGTGTACTTGGGGTAAATCGGTGTTGAGGTTAGGTTAAGGGGAGTGATGTAGACTCGGTGGTGTATTGCAGTCTTTTGTGGAACGAATGGTAGTGACTGCAATGCGGGTTTGTATTGGTTATTAAGTGATATTATTTCTTGTTAGGGTGGTTGGTGTTTGTCGTTGTCAGCTGTAGTTATTATACTGACTGGCTGACTGGCTGACTGACGCTGGGCTGACCTCGTTGTGTTGTTGTTGTTGTTTTTGTTTTTGTTTTTGTATTACGTGTATTATTGAAGGATTTATTGCTTTCGTTGTTGTTGTTGTTATTATTGTTGTTGTTGTTGTTGTTGTTTTTATTACTATCATTGTTGTGATTGTTCTTGATTTTCGTGTCTATTTTCTCCCTTTCTCTAAGTTTTTCTTTTCTTTTGGTATAGGAAAAAAAAGTTTGATTATGATTCTGCTGTCTAAAAAAGGGGAGGCCGAGGGGAGGAGCGAGAGAAAAAAAATCTTTCACTCAAGCGTCATCTTCTCACTTACGCCCTTTTTAATCACGCAAATGGAGCTGCGTATCATTATTGCTAACAAGGAGAAAATAGCTTAATGGGCGCTGACCTTTTTTAATCACATAATTAGTAAAATGATACGTAGGAAGCTGAAAAATAAACACAAAATGGTCTAAAACACATTAAAGCTAGGTCTCTCTCTCTCTCTCTCTCTCTCTCTCTCTCTCTCTCTCTCTCTCTCTCTCTCTCTCTCTCTCTCTCTCTCTCTCTCTCTGAAGGACGAGCTTTATCGGGTGTTGCTGCCTCCTCCCTCAGCCTTTATGGGCCTAATGGCGACTAATTGGCCCAGTAATTAACGTGGACCAGCAGTAGTTAACACATTTCACCCGCACCGAGTTGAACACACACACACACACACACACACACACACACACACACACACACACACACACACACACACACACACACACACACACGCACACACACACACAATAAGGAGGAAACAATGCGAGAATGAGAGAAGTGAGGAAACAAAAAGATGAAACCGACCACTAGTTAAGGTGATGGATGGAGGAGGAGGAGGAGGAGGAGGAGGAGGAGGAGGAGGAGGAGGAGGAGGAGGAGGAGGAGGCGAAGAAGGAGTGGTGGTCGTTAAGTCAGCTGCTGAAGCCTTGGAGACATAGTTCCTCTCTCTTCTCTTTCTCTTGTTATCTAACCCTTATTTTCCTCTTCCTTTGACTTCATTGTTCGTTCTGTTTCCCTTCTCTCTCATCTCTCTGTTTATGTCCTCCGCCTGTAACTTTCCCCCTCCTCCTCCTCCTCCTCCTTTTCAACCTTGTCCTCCTCCTCCTCCTCCTCCTCAAGTTGTGTTCTTAAAGTTGCTTCATTTATCTGGTTTCCAATCGTCCTTCTTTTAATCCTTCTGATTCCTATTTGTTGCAATCTTCATTTGTTTTTCTGTCATTCCTTCCTCCACGTATCACATCTCTAAAGTTTTTCCCCAATTTTCTCTTCTTCCATTATAGTTTCCTTACGTTATTGCCCTTTCCACTCTCCTCTCCTGTCTTTCCTTTCCTTTCTTTGGTTTTATTGGTATTTTCTTTTCTATTTCCCATTTATCCTTCGTTGTTGTCCTTTTCTCTCTCCTAAATTTTGTCCTCTGCTTCCTATTCTTGTTAGCCATAATTTTCCTTACTACATCTTTTTTTTTATCTATAATTATATCTTAAATAATTTATCTTTCTTATTTCCTTTCTTCCCTCCTCCTTTTACCTATCTATTTATTCCCTTCCCTTCCTACTTCCCTTTTCTTAATTTTGCTTCATCTCTCCCTTTATATCTCACCCTCTCACCCTTCTTATACCTTCTCCTATCCCCCTCTCTTTCTCTTCCTTGCACTCCGTTTTCCTCTCTTTCCCCTTTCCCTTACGTCCCCTCTCCCTTTATTTCCACCATGAAACCTCTCTCCCTCCCTTTACCCCTCTTCTCTTCCCTATCATTCTTTTTCCCCTCTCTTCGCACCCAGCCTCCCTCCCCTCACATTCCTCACATCTTTCCTTGCCACAACTATTAGTGTAATCCTACTGATATCCTTTAGCTAGATTAAACTTTCTCACAACCCTAAACTCTACCAGGAAGTTACGTTCTGTTTGGTTCTCTTTCTTCCTCTTTTTTTTTTCCTTTTCTTTTCCTAGACATTTTCTTTTTTCTAACCTCATATAAATTTTTTGAACCTTTGTCTTATAGGTTTTCTTTTTTTATGTCTTTAATTTCTTTTGTCTTCTTTGCGCTTGGTTTCTCTTCCCTCCTCTGTCATTCTTGTTGTTCTTCTTCTTCGCCTGCTCCTTTATTCCCCTTCTTGTCTCGTCTTTAGTTCCCTTATCCTTCCTTCACTTATATAATTTTCTTTCCCTCAAGCCAGAATCCGTCCCTATCCCACCACAACCACTCCTCTTAACACACACACACAAAAAAAAACACACAACGCTATTACTACCAACCACAGCGACTGACATTTATATATGATTTTCCTTTCCTTCCTCCCAATGACAGTCGTCCATTCTATCTGTCCCTCCTTCCCTCCCTTCAGCTCCTTCACACTGCCCCCTAAACCCAGCCATCCTTTCAGTAGTTGTTTCCTATAGTATCATAAAATGCCCCGGGAAGTCTTAGCAGCATGGTCCTATGGGGTCCTGCTAAGGCCTAAGCGATGTATATACAATGGTCTCGGGTCCTGGGTCTCGGGTCTCTCCGTGTGTTGTAATATTTATGAAATTTTCCGTGTTTTGTTAGGAGAGTAAAAAAAGCTAATGTGTATGGAGCTACGACGAGTGGGTAATGTTCGTGTGTGTGTGTGTGTGTGTGTGTGTGTGTGTGTGTGTGTGTGTGTGTGTGTGTGTGTGTGTGTGTGTGTGTGTGTGTGTTAGTATACATGCATACATTCCGTTGGGTTTATTATGTATATTTAATTCCGTATGCTTATTTATGCTCGAGGAGTTTCTAACTAATTTTTTCTTTCCCTTCATCTCCCTCCTTCCCTTGGTCCTGCCTTGATGGAACAGCGATGGCGAGGAAAGGGAAGAAAAAAGTGAAGGACGGACAAGGGGAAAAAATACAGGAATGGAAGGATGAAGGAAGGCATACAGGCGGAGGAGTACAAAGGAATAAGAAAGAAGAACAGACAGCAACAGTCCTGCTGGATCCAACGAGGCTGTTCCGTGTGGCAACCCTCTACTACTATAGTATGTACATATATGTCAGAGGAACAAGGACACATAAGTGGAAGGCTCCTCCCCACCCACCCTTCCCTCAAGCCGGAAGAGGAAGCGATGCCGAGTAACATGGGAAAACCAGCATGGAATTTGTATGGGAAATTGAGGAAACATGCCTA
>JAPQNM010000016.1:2830993-2840993 GCA_029783475.1 Metacarcinus magister
CAAAAAAAAACCAGGAAAAAAATCAAAGAAAGAAAAAGAAAAAAACTAAGAAAAAAATAGGGTGGTCATTTGAAACAAGGGAACACAGGAAATGGGAAATTAACTAAAAGGTGGAAAGAAAGGGACAGGAAACAAAGGCAAGGGAGGATACAAGAAGAAATGAAAGAAACGGAAACAAGGGAAATCACGGGAAGGGAGACAGGGAAGTGAAGGGAAAGGAAGGAAGAGGAAAAAGGAAAAGAAAACAAAAGGAGAAGAGGAGGGAAGGGAAAGGAAGGTAAAGGAAGGGAAGGGAAGGGAAGGGAAGGGAAGGGAAGGGAAGGGAAGGGAAGGGAAGGGAAGGGAAGGGAAGGTAATAGAAGGGAAGAAAAGGAAGGTAAGGGAAGAGAGACAAAGGAAAGGAAAGGGAAGAAAGCAATAAAGAGAGGAAGAGGAAGTGAAGGATAAGGAAAGGGAAGGAAGAATAAAAAGAAGAGGAAGGGAAGAGAAAAGAAGAGGTAGGAAGGGATGGAAAAGGATGAGAGGAAGAAATAGTGGGTGCGAGAGGAAATTAAACATTGATTATTGATGGTAGTGATTGCAAGGTGACCCGGACTGAGATTAGACAGGTCAGCTGAGGCTCTGGGCGAGGCTCGAGGTCACGACAAAGAGGAAAGGAGAGAATAAATATAAGAGTAAAAAGATAAAGATAAGAGATAGATAGAGAGAGAAGTAAGAGATAAATACAACAAACAAAAAACAAAAGAAGAATAAAGTACAAGATGACGATAATAACAATGATGATGCTGATGATAATGATAACAATAATAATAATAATAATAATAATAATAATAATAATAATAATAATACAATTACACTCATGGACAAACAAAAAAGATCTACAATTACACACACAAACAAAATCATAAAAAAAAACCAACAAGCACATACAACCTACCACCACCCACCACCCCCACCAAAAAAAATAAATAAATAAAAACGAAATCAAACAAACAAAAAAACATAACGAATATATTAAAAAGAAACAAAGAATGCAATATAAATTTCCCGATACAATGGAAGCGACTCAAAAGAGAAGGACAAACTGTTTCATCCTCTGCTATTATGTCCTGAGTCTGGCACATTTACGAAGACTCAACGCATCGATCACCCAAGACATTGTATACAGCAGAGAGGGAGAGGGAGAGAAAGAGAAAGAGAAAGAGAAAGAGAAGAGAAGAGAGAGAGAGAGAGAGAGAGAGAGAGAGAGAGAGAGAGAGAGAGAGAGAGAGAGTATAATGGTAACAATCTTAGGAAATAACTTGAACAACAGGAAAACAATAAAACAATGAGGAAAAATATAGATGTTATGTACAAATATTTGAGAGAAAGAAGTAAATACTGTTGTCCACCTTTCCAATTTACGTTTTCTGTAATATATTTCCTGTTTAGGCATTTTATATTCTCTATTGTATCATTCATAGAGTTCATCATACACTAATGAACCTCATCCTCCATTACATAAGCGACTTGCATTAATTATATAAACCATAGGAATCTTTAAAAATAAAATTCACTATCATTATTATTATCATCATCATTATTACTATTACTATTATCATCATCATCATTATTCCGACAGACACAATGGGTCAAGTCTACCAATTTCTATCTTTTGTTTACCTCATTTTTCTCTTTGTTTACACTTTTATGGCCAAGTGCGTCTCTCTCAGCTGAAGAAAGAAGTGGGTGGAAGGGAGGAGAGGAAGGGCTACTGGGCAGGAGGTGGAAGGGAGGTGGAAGGGAGGGTAAAAGGGGTGGAGAGATAATTTAAGATACGTCTCTCTTCACGTTCCTTCCACGTCTCAGTTTTCTATTATACCTCCTCATTACAGTTCTCTCTCTCTCTCTCTCTCTCTCTCTCTCTCTCTCTCTCTCTCTCTCTCTCTCTCTCTCTCTCTCTCTCTCTCTCTCTCTCTCTCTCATAGCCTCTAACAAGTAAATTCTCTTTCGACAAAAATATTATATGGTGTGGATATGAGATTGAAGGGCGAAAAGAATGGTGGGAAGGAAGGACAGAGGGATGGACGGAAGGAAGGATGGAGGGAGAAAGTTTGACTATAAAAAAGACCAAATTGTGAACGTAATAATCTTTCTTTCTTCACTTGCCCTGTCTCATCCCCATCTCTCTCTCTCTCTCTCTCTCTCTCTCTCTCTCTCTCTCTCTCTCTCTCTCTCTCTCTCTCTCTCTCTCTCTCTCTCTCTCTCTCTCTCTCTCTCTCTGTCACATACGCACCCTTTCCTAAACTTATGACCCTATTCTCCCTTTCCCTTATGCATCAATCTTTCCTCCTCCTCCTCCTCCTGCTTCAACACTCATCCCTTCCTCCCCTTTCCTCTCTTTCTCACAGTTAGTTGAGGTCCCTCGCGACACCTACATGGCAGATCACACACCTCCACACACCACTACACACTTCTGATTAACCTCACAAGATCTATTTCAAAAGTTCGTCTTCCTACTTCTCCCGGATCTGAATCTCTCCTCTCCCCTCCTTGTCTTCCTCTTCTCCCTCCTCCTCCTCCTCCTCCTTAACCTCCTTTTATGTAATCCAAGCTTTTATCATATATTGCACAAAGGAGAAAAAATACAAATCCAATTTTTTTCGTGCAATCTCCTGCCTCACTTGATCACGAAACACTGTAGGACATAACGCCTCCTCCAGCCTCGACCTTCACCCTAAAATGTAGCAGTGAGTAGCGAGAGCGAGAGCGAGAGAGAGAGCGAGAGAGAGAGAGAGAGAGAGAGAGAGAGAGAGAGAGAGAGAGAGAGAGAGAGAGAGAGAGAGAGGAAGACGTTATGGAGTAGGACAGTGAGTAGTAAGATAGGAAGCGCTGATTTAAGGCTTAGGGAAAAGATATGTGTGTGTGTGTGTGTGTGTGTGTGTGTGTGTGTGTGTGTGTGTGTGTGTGTGTGTGTGTGGGTGGGTGGGTGGGTGTGTGTTGCGTGTGTGTGTATGCGTGTGGTGTATGCGTGTGTGTGTTGCGTGTGGTGTGGTGTGCTGTGGTGTGTGTGTGTGTGTGTGTGTGTGTGTGTGTGTGAGTAGAAGGGAGGGATCAATAGCCGTAGATGCAAAAGGTTAAAGGTAGCAGGGAAGGAAACAAGCAGAAATACAGGAAAACAAAGGCAGAAAAGATGCAACACAAAATATCTCCAACCACACCCTTTTATTTTTCCTATTGGGGGGGAGAGAAAAGAATTTACATATAAAAAAAAACATAAAAAAATGACAAAAATAACCCATACAAAAACCCCATTACGTAACACTATATGTATAACCTTTTTAATACATCTGCTACACGAGGAGGCAAAGGAGATGCTATTAACGGAATTGACGGCGGCTTCTACTCCTCCTCTTCTTGGCGGGTCATCAGGTGATCTTGTTTACATGGAACAGCTGATTGTTGTTGACATACACATGATCTCTGTTGACACCTATCAAATGATGCTCAGAAGCCCAAATGGATGCCGGAGTGAGACAGTGCGAGAGAGAGAGAGAGAGAGAGAGAGAGAGAGAGAGAGAGAGAGAGAGAGAGAGAGAGAGAGAGAGAGAGAGAGAGAGAGAGAGAGAGAGAGAGAGAGAGAGAGATGCAGAACTTAAGGCAATTATAGAACTGCACGCACACAAACACACACAACGAATAAGAGGACAAGGACACGGCACAAGAGACGAAACAAGAGAAGCATGAGCAAGAGGAGAAACTGGAGCCAAAGGAGATAATGCGGTGCTCATTCCATCTTCTATAAAGACCAAACGCTAAACCAGGCCATTATGAGTTACAGCCTTGCGTCTCCAGCTCTTAGTCCGTGCAGGGAGAGGAAGAAGGAGAAGGTGAAGACGAAGAAGGAGGACGAGGAAGACGAGGAGGAGGAGGAGGAGGAAGACAGAGAGGAGGAGGAGGACGGGGGATGCATACTGGGAAGAAGAGACAATTTCAGAAAACTATGAGACTGTAAGATGAAATGCGACATCAATAATTACATGAAGAATTCTTAGAAAAGATGACCACAAAAAGTATATTAGTTGGAAGGAAAAGAAGAAGTACAAAGGAGTACAAAGGAAGAACAGACAGTAACATATTTACTAGACCTATGTAGCTATACTCTTACTATAATATCTACTTGATAGAGACAAAAATACAGCCAATTGGACGGTTCCTCCCAATTCAACCTTCCCTCCAGCACAGCAGAAAGTGATACATGTAGTAGTAGTAGTAGTAAGAAGAAGAAGAAAAAGAAACAAGATAATAAAGAAGAACAAGAAGAAAGAAAAAAAAAGAAGACCAGGATGGCACGAGACTAGGAAGAGCCGCCAACATTACTTTATCCAGGGGCGAGAAACTCCAAATGGTGCGGGAGAGCGAGGGGGAAGGAGGCCTCAACTCTGCCGGAAAATTAATGCAGAAGCGGAGTTAGTTTGCTGGGTTGTTAGAATTGTGAGGCAAGTTGTGAGTTGTGAGATGCCGGAGCGAGATGGAAAGGTGGAGGGAGGCTGGGAAAGAGAGAAAGAAAGAGAGGTGGGAGAAAAAAAGAAGTGAGAGAGGATTGGATGCAGGGAAGAAAGGAAGGGGAAGGAATGATATGGAAGAGGAGGCTTAGTTTGATGAGGGAATAGAGAAAGGAGAATGAAAGGAGGAAAAGCATAAGAAAGGCGAAGAGTATAAGTGGGAAAAAATAATAAAAGAAGGAAGAAGGGAAGACAGGAGGGAAGAAAGTAAGGAGCGAGGATATGAAAGAATAAAGGGATGAAGACGATGGAAGACAAATTGACATGATGAAGGAGGAGAGAAGACTGATGAGGAGGAGGAGGATGACAGTAACAAAACGATATGAGAAGATGGCGAGTAAAAAAGAGATAAAAATAAGTGTTCATTTAACATAACTTCATATATTCTTTTCCCTGGAGGTGAACACGTGACTAATTTCATAACAGTGTAATATAATAATGGAAATACTTCACTTAAATTGTGGTACTTTACGTAATATGGATGAAAAATAGCAAGATATACAAGTTATGACACCCACACACACACACACACACACACACACACACACACACACACACACACACAGACATACAACCACGTGCACAGCAATGCCTTGGGCTATACACTAATGGTAGCATCACCTTTAACCTACCTGGGTAAGTACTCCCTCTATACTCCCACGCGCTCTTACTCCCACGTTATCTAACTCCTTCCATGCTAACTAACTTCCTCTTCCTCCTTCCTACTATGGTGACGTTTTACCTCGTGTTATGTTCCACGCTAACTTCCTCCTCCCACCATAACTTCCTTCTTCCTCCTCCTTCTATTAAATTCTTCTTCCGCTATACAGTTTTAAATTTCGTTTCTGTAGCTAGATATTTTTTGTTAGAAGTACAATGTCATGCGTTTCCTTTGTTTTTCTACTATGTATTCTCTCTCTCTCTCTCTCTCTCTCTCTCTCTCTCTCTCTCTCTCTCTCTCTCTCTCTCTCTCTCTCTCTCTCTCTCTCTCTCTCTCTCTCTCTCTCTCTCTTTTTTCCTCGCTTGCTCTCCCGCTCTCTGTGACACAATTTCCTCCCTCAACCTACTTTTCCTTCCCTTCATCTCTGTCCCACATCTGCTCTTTCATATCTTCGACATAATCTTATCCTTAAACACCTCTTTTTCCTCTCCCTCTCTCGCAACTCTAACATTACTATAATCTCCCATCAGCTTACTTCTTCTTCCTCCTCTTCCTCTTCTTCACACTTACACTTCCTCACTTTCGTCTCTCCTCGGAATCTTCTATGTTTTTTCCTACCTTTCAATTTTCTTCCTTCAAAGGCCAGGTTTTTTTCCCTCTTTTTTTTCTCGTTTTCTCAGACTCCCCCGCCTTCTCCTCCGCCTCCGCCTCCTCCTCCGCTCCTCCTCCTCCTCCTCCTCCTCCTCCTCCTCTTCCTCCTGCTGCAGTATTTGTTTCAGTCCATCCGGCAGTCAGTCCATTTCCCAGTGCCTAGTGCATATTCTTCTCCTCCTCCTCTTCCTCTTTCTCGTTGAGTGCTTTCTCTTTATCAAATTCCTCCTCTCTCTCTTTTTTTCTTCTTCTCTCTCTCTCTCTCTCTCTCTCTCTCTCTCTCTCTCTCTCTCTCTCTCTCTCTCTCTCTCTCTCTCTCTCTCTAACACAAAAACATAAGGTATTCTAGACATTTTTTTCTTTAGTAATGTATTTTTCTATCTTTATCATAATTTTTTTTCTTTTTAGGCTCTACTTCGAAGGCCTTGATTCAATTTTCTTGGCCCGTTTTCCATTGTCTCCTAAAATGCGATCGAGTGAATATTTATGGAACCAGGAAATTGTTTTATCTCCTAGACACGCTGCCTTTGCCATGGAGGTTAGGTATAAACACTAGCATTGCAACCACTACCACCACCATCATTACCACCACTCTCACTAACATAATACAAGAAAAAACAATATCAATCCCCTTTGGAACATTCTATTATTCATATGTTTGTAGATAAATATATAAACACATTAGTAATATTAACGTCAACCTCACATTCTCTCACTTATCATATCGTTATCGTGTTGGAGATGTGCGTGACTCTCCCTTCCACCATCTATTTTTCTCCTTCTCTGCTTTCCTTCCTTCCCCCAAGTTAACGATGTGACGTCACGCAACACACCTGAGACGGATGGTTGCCCACTTTTCAAAGCACACGCCATCATTTTCCACGCATCAACAAAGTCATCTTAACAGCCACTTAAAAAACTTTTCTTCTTCTTCTTCTTCAGTATAACACTTATGTAATCTCAAACCCATTCAAATATTCGGAAACTTAGGAGTAAAATTTCTTCTCCTTTTTATCATTATCATTAGACGTAGTAGTTATAATGATGATAATAATAGAAGCAGAAGTAATACTAGCATTCTCAACGTAGATATAATACATGTTGTTTTTTATATAATGTAACAAAAAGAAACACATGCAGGTAGGCTCCCACGCTGATTGCTTAAGGTAGAGTATTTACACGGTAATATTCGGGACGTGTATTGAAAGGCAGGGAAGACTTACAACGTCCCTTTATCAAGCTGTCCACAAGTCACCACACACACACAGAGAGAGAGAGAGAGAGAGAGAGAGAGAGAGAGAGAGAGAGAGAGAGAGAGAGAGAGAGAGAGAGAGAGAGAGAGAGAGAGAGAGAGAGAGAGAACACCACAAACTCTCCAAATCACATTATAAACACACACACTCTACAACTACTACTACCACTACAAGCCTGATTGACATCGATAAAAAATGACTCGCCCTGCCCTACCATACACTCCATCAATCTTTCCCAACGTCCGGTAACAAATCCTTCTCGCCCTTCCCTTACAACCTTGATTTCACTTGACCTGGAAACAACACAACACAACACAACAGCAGCTGGTGAGATGGTGCCCCTCAACACCCTCTGAATATGGACTATCTAATTTCCATCCACCTCCTACCGTGCCTCTATTTACCTCTCTCTCGCAGCCCTCAGAGACCTACCAGCTGGAACAGAGGAAGCAGAATATGGAAATGGAAGGTGATGGTAAGAGGAAAAATGGTAGAAAAAGATGGATAGGGCGGGGACTTGAGGGATAAGGACATGGATTGAGGGGTAAGAGGGGAGATGAGGGAAGTAGAGAAGAAAGAGGGGAGAGGGGAAAAAGTATCTTGCCATAATACCAATAGAGTCAGAAGCTTCAAGTCAATCTTCTTCTCTATCATTGAGTATCTCCTCTGTTTTAATTGTGTGTGTGTGTGTGTGTGTGTGTGTGTGTGTGTGTGTGTGTGTGTGTGTGTGTGTGTGTGTGTGTGTGTGTGTGTGTGCGTGTGTGCGTGTGTGTGTGTGAGTGTGGTGCAGTTAACGTAAATCTTTTATGTTGATGTAAAATTAGCGCTAATCCTAATTTTTTTTTTCTCTCGTTTACTCGCGAGTGTCACTGTGATTAATGTGCATATATATTCATCTTTCATCGTAAAATTCTCTCTCTCTCTCTCTCTCCTCCTCTCTTCTCTCTCTCTCTCTCTCTCTCTCTCTCTCTCTCTCTCTCTCTCTCTCTCTCTCTCTCTCTCTCTCTCTCTCTCTCTCAGCTAGGAATCAATACGACCTACCCTCCCTCCCTCCCTTCCTTCCTCCGTCCCTCCATTCCTTCCTGCCTCCATCACTCTGTCGCTACAGCAACATAAGTCACCCACACCTACACCCACATCCACCCACACCCACCCATACACATCCACACCCTGTCCTACTCTCCCCTCTACCCCATTGATTCATTTCGTTGACCTACACAAACTCTTCTTCCTTCCCTTCCGCCTCCTCTTCCTCCACCATAACCAGACCTGACCTAAGTTAGCACGTCTTACCCTTAGGATCTCATTCCCCAAGGCTTAGTGAAGGGTGGAGACTCTTGCTCCTCGTTATATATTAAGATCCTAGAATTGGGATAGGAATTCTCTTGGGTGCTGACTGTACTCTCACTCTCTCTCTCTCTCTCTCTCTCTCTCTCTCTCTCTCTCTCTCTCTCTCTCTCTCTCTCTCTCTCTCTCTCTCTCTTCGCGTAGGAGGAGCCTCGTTACTCCCTCATTCAAGGCAATCCCTCTCTTGTTCTTCTTCCTCTTCCGCTTCCTTCCATTATCTTTCCTTTCCTGGCTGAGGGGAGGAAGCGAAGACAACACACGGACCAACGCTATTTTAATGTGCACTCTTATTTTTTACCATTTTTTTTTCTCTTTCTTTCAACGAAGAAGTGGAAATAAAAAGACATAAAAAGTAAGAATAGCGGGAAAAAGATATAGATAAAAGAAGAGAAAAGAAAAAGAAGATGAAACAGACAAGGGAAGAACATGGAAGAAAAGTCAATTGGGATCAGTAACTCTATTTCCTCTTACTCTCTCTCTCTCTCTCTCTCTCTCTCTCTCTCTCTCTCTCTCTCTCTCTCTCTCTCTCTCTCTCTCTCTCTCTCTCTCTCTCTCTCTCTGAAGCCCTAAATTAAGCGAGTCGTTGAATTTCCCTTTGGAGAACCTCTGGAGCACTAGAGGTTATCTGGCTTCAAGAGGTCACTCGCTGGCTATTGCCTCAATTTATTACCTGATTACACCTCCCACTCACCTCCTCCTCCTCTCCCTTACCACGACTTCAACACAAACACACACACACACACACACACACACACACACACACACACACACACACACACACACACACACACACACACACACACACCCACGCACGCACACACACACACTATTTCTTCCTCCCTCTTTTGTCGCTTGCTCACTCTTTTTATCACTTATCTTTTTCTTGTTTTTTTATTTCTTTCCTTTGATTCTTTTTCCCTCCACTTCAGCAGCTTCTAATCTCTCTCTCTCTCTCTCTCTCTCTCTCTCTCTATCTCTCTCTCCTCTCTCTCTCTCTCTCTCTCTCTCTCTCTCTCTCTCTCTCTCTCTCTCTCTCTCTCTCTCTCTCTCTCTCTCTCTCTCTTTTCCAAGGTCAATGTTTTAACCAAGATTCCTCGGTTTTATAGTCCCCTTGTGGCAGTTCTTTCTGATTTCCTTCTTTCTTTTCTTTAACTAGTGCAAGAGTTTGTTTTTTATCTCCCTCTCCCCCCATTCGTACCGTTTAGTTTGTGTCTCCTCCCAATTTCCCTCTGGTTCGAAAGTTCTATTAACACTAGTGGGTCGTATTTTTCTCCCTTCCTCTCCTATTTCTTATGTTTCTTACGCTTTTACACGACTTTGCACTCGTTTTCTTTATGCGGTCCATTTCAGCACACACACACACACACACACTCACACACACACGCAAACACCCACAAACACACGCATACAACCAGAGGGAGAGATAAGGCGATTAGTCCTTATCGTATTCATTATCCATGCATGATTACAAGGTTCTAATGGAGCGACGTTGAGACTACGGAGACGATGCAAGGACGGGAGAGTACGAAGGGATGAGGGAGGAG
>JAPQNM010000016.1:2845993-2865993 GCA_029783475.1 Metacarcinus magister
TTATTAGAGTATAATTCTCTAAATTTCAGATATCCTTGTAGCTTCGTCTAACATGCAGTGTTTCCTTGTAGTCATCTTTCAACACTTAACAAAGCGTAATAGCAACAGCTGGAAGGAAAACCTGCTGCGTAAAATAGTTTCGAGGAGTAAGATTAATAATGTGTTCGTGTGTGAGGAAGATTGCAACAGAGGAGTTAAGAAAATACAGCTCCTTTGAGGAAGTTCTAACTCTATCCATTACCAGCGTCTGACAGAGGGAACAGAAAAGTACTACATCACAGCCTCTCTCTCTCTCTCTTTTCTCTCTCTCTCTCTCTCTCTCTCTCTCTCTCTCTCTCTCTCTCTCTCTCTCTCTCTTCTCTCTCTCTCTCTCTCTCCTCTCTCTCTCTCTCTCTCTCTCTCTCTCTCTCTCTCTCTCTCTTCTTTAAAGCCCATTTTTCCCACATTTTTTCCCTTTACTTATACGATCTTGCCATTCGTTTCCTCTCAGCTCACGACACTTCGCCTCCACATTCTAGTCTTGCTTCGACACCCCATAATTCTTCTCGGCCTCTTAAACCATCATCTTTTTTCCACTATTTTCTCTTCACATTTCCTTCCTTCCTCACTCATTCCTTTTATCTTTTCCTTCACTTCCGTTTTCCTTTCGTTTTCTTACTCTGTTCTTTACATTCTCTTATATTTCGCCTTTTTTTAACTTATTTTCCCTTTACTTCCTTACATCTAGTAATTCCTTCCTAACCTCTTACTCATACAATGGCAATTTCTTAGCCTAAAGGTCTTAACCATTAAATCTATAAATCAATGAAATTTAATACGTAAATCGGCTCTCCTGGGACCACGCAGGGGTGAAAAGGGCCAGCTTATTCACTCTTTATTAATAGGAGGAAGAGAAAAAGGCAGAGAAGGAAGAAAAAAGTGGAAATGGAAACGTGGATGAGATTTATCAGTGAATAGAAATAAAAATGTGGGAATGATCATGGTAAGAAAGAGAAAATAAAAAGCAGAAATGTAAACTTGATAAATAAATCGAATAAATAAAAACAAGTGAATATGGATGATATTATAAAAAGTGTAAGAAGCTCAAGGAGACCGAGAAATAAAGTTCAGTAAAACACGAATAAAGAAAACGAAACAGACGATAATAAAGAAGAAAAAATAGGAAAAGATAACATGATGAAGGAAGAAAGATGCATATTTACTCTCAATACGAGATGGAAAACCAAAAAGAAAACAAAATCAGATAGTGTATGTTTTCATTAATAAGAAGGGAAACAAATTTAAACCTATTAAATAAGGAAAGTTTTCTCATTATTACCTAATTTCCTGCTTTCATCTGCATCGTTACTCCTGCAATTCTCCTCATTACACAACTCACACACACACTCTCTCTCTCTCTCTCTCTCTCTCTCTCTCTCTCTCTCTCTCTCTCTCTCTCTCTCTCTCTCTCTCTCTCTCTCTCTCTCTCTCTCTCTCACCACATTCCTCTGTTGACTTTCAAAAACTACCTCGTCCTCCATTCCTTTTCTCCGACCTCAAAAACATCTTTCCCTTCTCTCTCTCTCTCTCTCTCTCTCTCTCTCTCTCTCTCTCTCTCTCTCTCTCTCTCTCTCTCTCTCTCTCTCTCTCTCTCTCTCTCTAAGGTCGCTCCTCCCTACTTCCCGTCGACATGAATAAACAGCAAGCCATTTGACCCTCTCGTCTGCTCTAGTAAGATCTTTTTTTTCCCCTTTCCTTTAGTGTGGGTGAAGATGGCAGGGGAAAAAAAGCACTGCCGAGGGAAAGAAAGGTTCAGATTACTTTCTTCCTTCCCTGATGAAACCGGTAAGGACAACGTATGAAAGAGTTACAGTAAAAAAATGTTGTTGGTGAAATTATATGGAGGTAGACTTGGTAGATACGTTTTATAGATATGCTAAAAATAGACGAGTTAGTGGTACGTGATAATGATGAAAAGAAAACGAGAGACTGAAAGGATTTATCAAGACGTAGGTGTCACAACGGGAAAAATTAAGCTCATTGAGTCTTTTTATCTCTCCCACACCCACACACACACCCACACACACACACACACACACACCAATACTCACCAAGATCGTACTCATGTTCAGCGTCCTCCTGTATCGTCTCCATGCCGTGACTGCCTACGTTCGGACAGTCTCCTCCAAGATCTCCTCGCATTTTATTCCCTGTATCCGTCTTCGCCGCCACGACTTCTTCCTCTTCTTCTTCTTCTTCTTCCTCGTCCTCTTCCTCTTCTTCCTCCTCCTCCTCCAGCACCTCCTTTCCCTTTCGTTTCCACACCTTCTCCTCCTTTTCTCCGCCTCCTCGCGCCCGTTTCTTGTGTGTGTTACCAATCTTTCACGTTTTTTCCAAGACTCGTTAGCGTCAGGGTCAAAAATTGCACACCGGATTCGTAGGATAAACTATGCTTTTCTTAATTCTCTCTCTCTCTCTCTCTCTCTCTCTCTCTCTCTCTCTCTCTCTCTCTCTCTCTCTCTCTCTCTCTCTCTCTCTCTCTCTCTCTCTCTCTCTCTCTCTCTCTTTCTACCCAAGTTCTGCTCGTCGGCAAAACTTTCGAAGGAAGGTTGAATTAATAAAGACCAACATCTCCTTCCCTTCTCTGACACTGTTTTCTTGTTTCTCTGTATATATATTTTTTCTTTACTTTCTTAATTTCTACAAGTTCAAAAACTCTGAGGACGCGAGGGAAGTAAACTAGTAGAGAAGATAAATTTCCTTTCTGTTTCCGCCGTCGCTCTCTTTTTCCATATTTTTGTTTCCTTTAAGTTGTTTCTCGCATGATGTTCATTTTATATTTCCATAAGTCTCTTTTTCTTTCATGTTTCTTACTATTTTTGTTATTTTTTTTCTATGTTATTCACAATCTTGTATTCTGGCTCGAAGAATACTGAATAAGCACTGCGGATGTAGTGCCAAGGGGGATTTGATGCTCTTCCCCAGCAGATTTATAGGTTTCAGGAGCGAGAGACGTTCCCGACAGCCAAATCCTCCTCAATCGGTTAAGGAATCCAATCCAGAGTCCCGTTTCTCCTCTTTTTTCAACTCCAAAGCGTTTTGAAAGTGAAGAGTCAGCATGTTATGACACATTTTCTTTCTTTCTCTCACTCACTCTCAGGTGTTTCGTGTTTCAAGGTTGAGGGGAGAAGGAAATCAGAGGTATTCAAATCTATTTACGGCAGATTTATGGATGCGTTCTAAGATGCTGGTTTGATCAAATGTTCCTTTATCATTATATTTTTGGAGACGTAAATCCCCTCCGCTACCTTGCACAATAATCATGTTTTTCATCACGGTAGCGGAAGCCTTATCATTGTCTCTCAATATCTGTCCTTCCCCCGTCTATACTTCATCATAAGTAATCATCTATCACTGCAAGGGCGAAGTAAAAAAAAATATACATAGGAACATCACATCAACTATTGTGTTTTCATACATTGTAACACAGACACACTTGCTAACATGCAACCAGATATACTCTACGAGATCATTTGTTATGGCAGCTTATAGTGATGTGCCAAATAATAGTCACGTCATATGGACACTCTAATGAGGGTAAACACTTTATCTACATACTCGGTTGATACATATTAGTGATTTTCGTTCAATTGTCATGATACTAGTGTTGTGTCAATACGGTGAAATAACTGTTGTATATGAATGTCCATTGTTTGCACTCGACGTTTCAGGAGTATAAGTGTGTGTGTGTGTGTGTGTGTGTGTGTGTGTGTGTGTGTGTGTGTGTGTGTGTGTGTGTGTGTGTGTGTGTGTGTATTGAAAGGCTCCCAATTATTAGTGCTAATTCAGTTACCATACTATCATCGCTTCCCTCTATTTCCCCTTCTCTCCTTCCCATCTCCACCATCACAACACCATTAACCAATACTACCACCACCACAACCATCACCACCACCACCGCTACCTCTACCACCATAAACAACAACATCACCAAAATCACTAACACCGTCACCTTCACACCTCTCACCCATACACCACCATCCCTACCACCCTCATCACCATCACTCACAGCTCCCTCTCGGTGTTATGCATTATTTATGATAGGCAACAAAGAAAAAATAGCTGTACGCATCTATTTTCTGGATAATCTACATTTTTATTCAATTCAATACGTTTTTATTCACATTTTTTCCCGTTCTTGTAACAAATAATTCAATGTTGTTTCCTTCCACGTCCTTCAAATACACACACACACACACACACACACACACACACACACACACACACACACACACACACACACGTAATCCGAGGCAGTAAACAACAGCCTCGTCATCTTCATCTCTTCTTCCCTTTGTCTCTTCCTCCTCTTCCTCCTCCTCCTCCTCCTCCTCCTCCATCTCAGCCCCGTGCGTGTAAACAGGTGGCAGGTAATAAGAGTGCCATAGAAAATTACTCAATATTTCCCAGACGGAAATAGGGAAACCAGACAACAGGAAAGCGGCAAAAAAAGGACAGGAAAATGACAGGAAAATGTGAAAAAAAGAAAGGAAATAGGAAAAAGAAGTGATAATTACGTTAGAAAATCAATATCATGGAGCGAGAGAAAGAGGAGAAAGAAAAAAAATATAGAGAAAGAAAAGAAAAAAAAAGAAGAAGAACTCAAGACTCAAGACTACATGATACATAAACAGTAAAACAAACAGAAGAAGAAAAAAAACATTAAAAAACACATCACATAAATTATGACGAGATTCATCCGACCGTCTCCATCATCTTATCGAGAGAGAGGGAGAGAGAGAAAGAGAAAGAGAAAGAGAGAAAAAAAAGCAAGAGAAAAATAAAAAGTATGAGCAAGAAAAAGAAAAAAATTCGTCCAGGTTCATGTTCTAAAAGGGTCGCAAATAACACTAGATGGCATCCCTCTACGCAGTGGTGCCATATATTGCAGGTAAACAGGCCCAGTGTTGCCATATCTTACACGCACCTAGAGAAAGTATGCGAGAGAGAGAGAGAGAGAGAGAGAGAGAGAGAGAGAGAGAGAGAGAGAGAGAGAGAGAGAGAGATACCCTTTGCATGTTTTGTAATTATTATGTATTTTTCTCCTCCGTCTGTTTCACTTTCTGCATGTATGTGTGTATGTGTGTGTGTATGTATGTATGTATGTATGTATGTATGTATGTGTGTATGTGAGTATACATAGTTCATATATAGATAGATGCATAAACAAACCAAAAAAAATACATAAAAGATGGATCCTTCTTCTGTTTTTAAATTTATTTCTATATTCTACTGAGCTCTCTCTTTTTCTTTTTCTTTCTTCCTCTCTCTCTACATATACGTTATTATTCTTTCCCTCTCCCTCTTGCATTTTCTAGTGTCCCTTTTAAGTAATCACTTTTACTATCTCTCTCTCTCTCTCTCTCTCTCTCTCTCTCTCTCTCTCTCTCTCTCTCTCTCTCTCTCTCTCTCTCTCTCTCTCTCTCTCTCACGCACACTACCAACAATGCTATCATCCCTTTCCTCTTTTCTTTCCTTCTTTCCATCCTCCTTTCTTTCCTTCCTTCCTTCCTTCCTTCCTTCCTTCCTTCCTTCCTTCCTTCCTTCCTGCCTTCCTCCCTGCCTCCACACGTCACCCATAAACAACTCGTCCCTTGAGTAACTAATCTGTGAGCGAGAAGCCTTCCCTCTCCTGCCCCTCCTCATCCCCTTGGGACACGACTTTCACCATTAGGGACGTGGAGAGGAGGGAGAGGGGAGAGGAGGAGGCTCTGCTATCGGTGTCCCCTTCGGCGTAGTGGTAGTGGTGGTGGTTGTTGTGGTGGTAAAGATGTAGGGAAGGAAGGAGGAAGATGTGGATGGGAGAGAGAGAGAGAGAGAGAGAGAGAGAGAGAGAGAGAGAGAGAGAGAGAGAGAGAGAGAGAGAGAGAGAGAGAGAGAGAGAGAGAGAGAGAGAGAGAGAGAGAATGAAGATTACAGGTCCTCTATGCAACATTAGGCCATTGGTAAGGAAATTAAACCAAGGGCATTTAAGTCGATCTTTTTTATTTTCTTTCCCCGAAGCCAATCCGGACCACCAACGGGATGACTGAGCGGCTGACTGAATTGGAGATTGAATCACTAATCGACTGAACGCCTCACTGACTAGCTAATCAACGGTGACTGGTTAATCATATCGACACTGACCTGACGGGAAAAGTGATTCGTTGATTTTTTAGGGTCAATTAATTACGCGGAGAGAGAGAGAGAGAGAGAGAGAGAGAGAGAGAGAGAGAGAGAGAGAGAGAGAGAGAGAGAGAGAGAGAGAGAGAGAGAGAGAGATTGTAGACAGAAATGGACAGGAAGTAAATGAACCAATACCACCACCACCACTACCACTACCACTACTACTACTACTACTACTACTACTACTACTACTACTACTACTACTACTACTCCTCACACAAAAAAAAACACTGATTAAGGAAACTATCAAATCCGCATCTTAATAACTCACTTTCTCACTCATAAATTACCACAAGAGGCAAGGGAAGGTACGAAGAGACAAGGTCATTTGGGGGATGAGACACAAGGCCGATTTATTGCACCTCAAGGGGGTAATGGCAACCTTACCCCCTGGAAACTGTTGATAAGGTGATCCAGACCCTTTATCTACCGTATGTGTGTGTGTGTGTGTGTGTCGGGGGTGGGGAGGGGGGGAGGGAGGAAATAAATGAAACTAATTACAAAGGGATAAGGAAATAAAAGTAAAGAGAGTGATAGAGAAAGAAAAAAAGAAGAGAGACAGATAACAATTGCTCGTAATATGAGTGATTCAGATCAAACGCAAGATTAAATAGACAAAAGGGAAGGGTGGTACATTGAACAGAAACATAAGTGGTTGAGGATGAGTACGAGGAAAGAGAGAGAGAGAGAGAGAGAGAGAGAGAGAGAGAGAGAGAGAGAGAGAGAGAGAGAGAGAGAGAGAGAGAGAGAGAGAGAGAGAGAGAGAGAGAGAGAGAGAGAGAACAAAAAATATCCAGATGCTCACAATTCAAAACGAAACTCTAAGGGTTCTTTCTATCATATTTCCACTTATTCCATTCATTTTACGTTCCTGGTCTCTCTCTCTCTCTCTCTCTCTCTCTCTCTCTCTCTCTCTCTCTCTCTCTCTCTCTCTCTCTCTCTCTCTCTCTCTCTCTCTCTCTCTCTCTCTCTCTCTCTTGTTAATTAGCTCTCCCTGCCTCCTTGGTCTCCCTCCCTCCCTCCTCTACATCAATCATACTTCCCTCCCTCCCTCCATTCCTCCTTCCTTTTCCTCCCTCACTCCCTCCTTCTTTCTTTCCCGGGCCTCACACAACGCTCTGAATGCCAGCCTTGGTCATGAAACCTAAATTGTTTTACCGCTGCCCCTCAAGCAACACACCGAGAACGAATACCTGCCAGACTTTCTCATCCACTTAACGTACTAAGGAACAGGTAATACGTTTTTATTTTTTATTTTTTCTTCAGTCACCTACATCAGTAATTCAGTCTGTGAGTATAAAAGTCAGTCTGTCAGTTAGTCAGTGAGTGAGTGAGTCATTTAGTTTATGATTCATTTATATTGTTTTTTTACTACTTGTGTATTTATGTTCCTCTATCTCCACTTGTTCCTCATCTTCTTCCTTCCTTTACTCTATTTTATATTGTTTTTTCTCCTTTGTTTTGCTTCTTTTATATGCGTTCTCTATGGTGTTAATGTTATTTTTTTTCTTCCTTAATCAGTATTGTAATTTTTTTTTAGTTTTAGCTTGTAAATTTTTTTGTATGCTTTTGAAACACACACACACACACACACACACACACACACACACACACACACACACACACACACACCACACACACACGATTAAATCACGAAATAGCAAATAAATTAACGCATAAAACTCCATCCACTACAAACAACAAAATGAACAGCATCATTACATAAAATAAAATAAAATAAAATAAAATAAAATAAACACAACCAACAGTGCGATAGGACCAGCGAGGACCCCACCCACTACAACAACAACTACTACTACTACTACTACTACTACTTTTACTACTACTACTACTTTTACTACTTTACTAATCTCTCCCCTCGGCCTCACTCTACTACCCAACCCGGGGCCGTTCGCAATCCAATTTTTCGCGTCCTTTGCAAATCAATACCTGCCGGGCCCGGTGCTCTACGATATGGAAATGCCTAATGGAATCTTCCTCCCACCCACTCATCCTGCCTCCCACCCCCACCTCACCTTCCCTCCCACGCACCCTCCTTCCCTCCCTCCCTCCCTCCCTCCCTCCCTCCCTCCCTCTCTCTCTCCCTTCCTTCCTCCCATCCAGGTGTAAAAGCGATCAGCGTCCCCTTGCTTATACCTGGCAGGTTACGGCAATTTGCGACAAGAGGGATTGATTAATTTTATCCCCATGTGTGTGTGTGTGTGTGTGTGTGTGTGTGTGTGTGTGTGTGTGTGTGTGTGTGTGTGTGTGTGTGCTAATATCCTTTGCATCCCAAAATTGAAGAGAGAGAGAGAGAGAGAGAGAGAGAGAGAGAGAGAGAGAGAGAGAGAGAGAGAGAGAGAGAGAGAGAGAGAGAGAGAGAGAGAGAGAAGAAAAATATATAATAATAGAGCAAAAAGAAAAAGGACAACAATAAATAGAGTTAAACCTAAAAGCAATGGAAATGACCAAACACAGACACACCAGTTCCATTTAACAATATACATAAACTTGACCTCCCTCTCTCTCCCTCCTTCCCTCTTACTGCCCCACTCACTCTTCCTCCCCCATTCCCTTCCTCCCTCCCTCCTTCCTTCCCTTCCTCCTCCATCCTTCCCTTCCTCCCCCCCTCCCTTCCCGCCTCATATCATGCCTAATGGCTCTCGCAGACTGTGGATCTTATTAAATTGAGGACGAAAGGGTTACATTTTCAGCCGGGCCACTTATGGACGCAAGACAATGTTACATGAATAATTGAACTGAAGAGGGCGAGACAGATGGATATATAAATAGATACATGAATTATTGATAGATATTTGTACATAATGATAGATGATTAGATAAGTAGGACACGTGAGACAAAGAGAAGAGAAGGAGCGAGCGAACGAGCGAGCCAGAGATAGATAGATAGATAGATAGAGAGAGAGAGAGAGAGAGAGAGAGAGAGAGAGAGAGAGAGAGAGAGAGAGAGAGAGAGAGAGAGAGAGCAGGGTTGGTCACATAAGAGAGAGAGAAAGGTTGGTCACATAAGAGTAATATAATGTTACATAACTTGTAGAACAGAAGATTGCTTATATACTCTCTTTCTTTCTTTCTTTTCTCTCTCTTTCAACTTATTTCGGTTCCCTTGTCCTTTACATTTGCCTGTGAACAATTATATTCTAAAACGAAATTTACAAAACATATTACAAACATTTATCAATAAATTCCTGGATCTGATTTTAAAACTCCAAACAAAATATATTTTATTAAGAGAGAGAGAGAGAGAGAGAGAGAGAGAGAGAGAGAGAGAGAGAGAGAGAGAGAGAGAGAGAGAGAGAGAGAGAGAGAGAAAGAGAGAGAGAGAGAGGTACGTGAGAGAGAGGTACGTGAGGTAATGTGGAGGAATGTGGAAGGAGAAGCCTCACCCACCTCCTCCACTAATGGATTAAAATAGCGCAGTAGCCCTTCCTCCTCTGCCTCCTCCTCCTCCTCCTCCTCCTCCTCCTCCTCCTCCTCCTCCTCCTCCTCCTCCTCCTCTTCCTACTCCTCCACCTCCTCTTCCTCTTTCTTTTTTTCTCATCCTCCCTTCTCTTTTTCCCTCTCCTCTCTTTTCCTATTCATGTCTTTCACTCAGTTCTATTTTCTTTGTCCAATATCTCTTTGGAATTTGTCTGTATCGTAAGCTAGTTTATTTTCTTTCTTTCTTTTTTTTGTTTTTTTTTGTTTGACATTTTGCACGGATATTTTCTTTATATTTAGATGCAGGTAAATAGAGAAAGGTCAGTCGGTCTCTCTCTCTCTCTCTCTCTCTCTCTCTCTCTCTCTCTCTCTCTCTCTCTCTCTCTCTCTCTCTCTCTCTCTCTCTCTCTCTCTCTCTCTCTGACACTCGATATATTCATTTGGTGCCTGAATTTTCGGGGCTGATCCCTCTCTCTACTCTCCTTCCCTCTCACCCTCCCTCTTTACTTAGGCCGGATACCGTGTACTCTCTCTCTCTCTCTCTCTCTCTCTCTCTCTCTCTCTCTCTCTCTCTCTCTCTCTCTCTCTCTCTCTCTCTCTCTCTCTCTCTCATCCTTGTTATTGAATCACGATAGGCTTAATGCACAGGAGATGAGTGAAGGAGAAAGGAGGAAAGGAGGAGGAGGAGGAGGAGGAGGAGGAGGAGGAGGAGGAGGAGGAGGAGGAGGAGGAGGAGGAGGAGGAGGAGAAGGAGGAGAAGGAGGAGGAGGAGAAGGAGGAGATGAGGAGAAGGAGAATACAAAGGAATACAAAGAATAACAGGCAACAACAGCCCTGGTGGGCCTTACAAGGTTGCCTGTGTAGCTACTCTACTTCTATATTCTCTACAAGTCTGAGGTAAAGGATAGGAGGAGAATGAGGAGAAGAGGAGGAGGAGGAGGAAGAAGAGGAGGAGGAAAGAGAAAATGAGAAAAAAAGATGAATAGGATATCATAGAACTGTACAAGTAATATACCATTATAGAAGAAAAAAAAACTTCAATAATAATAATGATAATAAAAATAATAATACTAACAATAACAATAATAATAATAATAATAATAATAATAATAATAATAATAATAATAATAATAATAATGGTAATAATAGTAGGTGAAGGGTTAATGGAATGACTGGTTGGTAGACACGCACGTCGAGTCTTGATTGGTTGGCGCCCGACTCCCCCCAATCGTCCGGCAAAACAGGAATAGCCAATCATAATCAAATTAACAGCATCCGCCTCACCTGATTGGTTCCCTGCCGCGCCCTCTCAAATATAACCTTTTCACACACTTCAAGTTCGATTTTTTATGGATTTTCTCTATGAACTAAAAAAAAAAATAATATACAATGGTTCTTTATAGATTGGTTTCATAGGAAGTCTTGTTTGTCTTCTTTCTACTTCGTTAATTTTATTTTTTATACGTAAAGTTGAGAAAAAAAATTGAGAAAGTAGTTTGTAAGTTGTTAAAAAAAATTATCATTACTTTGCCTGTTACTTGCTTAACTTAGGGAAGGAAGGAAAAAAGTCTGCAGGAAAGAGGAAAAGGGAGGAGGAAGAGGAGGAGGAGGAGGAGGAGTAGGAAGAGAACTAAGATGTAAAATACAATGAAAACTCCACCAAAAATTTCCTCCATAAACTTCATACAACTCTAACTTCCCGGTAACTGGTAAGGCGACCATTACTTCATTTACAACTTTTATAACTGTGTGAGGCAGGAAATGGAGACGGAAACTGGAGAACAACGACAACAACGAAGACATTGCAGGGAAGAAAAAAAAAAACCAAGAAAACACATTTGAATCACACCACGTAGAGAGAGAAAAACAGATGGAGGAGTGAGAGAGGAAGAGAAAGCGAGAGGAGGAGAGAGAGAGAGAGATGGAGGAGGAGGAGGAGGAGGTAGCGATACAGCACTGTTTGATAGCAACCTTTGTCCTTTATTTCCCCGCCTCTTGGAAATGTGGACATGTATCACTTTCCATTCTTATCGCCGATTTGCCTCTATCCTTCGCTCAAAATAAATGTCCCACTTTTTCTTCGCGGAAACTCAAAACACGAAAACGTTTGAAAATTCGGGCGAGGAAGGAGAGAAGTTTGTCTTGGGACCGAGACCTAAACACTGGAAAACCAAAACCAAACAGGACAGCTTCCCGGACGAGGACGAAGCGGCTGAGAGAGAGAGAGAGAGAGAGAGAGAGAGAGAGAGAGAGAGAGAGAGAGAGAGAGAGAGAGAGAGAGAGAGAGAGAGAGAGAGAGAGAGAGAGAGAGAGAGAGAGAGAGATTGTCCTCAGGGTGTGGCCACAAACAAACATTGGTCCATAGGGGTGGCCAAGGATACAGAGGTGTTCTTTGGGTGTAAACAGTGACAGGCAATCACTAGGGTGTTTCCAGAGACGTAGACACACAGTAGCCTCGAGGGTGTGGTCAGAGAGAAAGAGAAAGAGAGAGAGAGAGAGAGAGAGAGAGAGAGAGAGAGAGAGAGAGAGAGAGAGAGAGAGAGAGAGAGAGAGAGAGAGAGAGAGAGAGAGAGTTTTCCCAAGGGTGTGACCACTGACACAACCTTTAAGGGACTACAGAACGCCGTGCTGCAGCCACACAAAGGCCACGACGCCCCCCTTACCCCCCCTTCACCCCTTCCACCACCTCCCTTTCCCCTCCCGCCAGCCGTCCAGCAGGGGGAGGTAATGAGGAGCAAATGTATCCTGGCTGTGTGCTAATTGGAATCTCAACCCTCCTCCTTCTCCTCCTCCTCCTCCTCCTCCTCCTCCTCCTCCTCCTCCTCCTCCTCCTCCTCCTCCTCCTCCTCCTCCTCCTCCTCCTCCTCCTCCTCCTCCTCTTCCTCCTCCTCCTCTTCCCTTCCTCTCTCACCTCTTCTTCACGCTAATGGTGCCATTCTAGTACCATGGTGTTACCCTACCTCTTTCTCTCTCTCTCTCTCTCTCTCTCTCTCTCTCTCTCTCTCTCTCTCTCTCTCTCTCTCTCTCTCTCTCTCTCTCTCTCTCTCTCTCTCTCTCTCTCTCTCTCTCTCTCTCTCAAACAAATTTATTCTTGGCCTTATTCACTTTTCACTCTCTCACACTTTTCCTCACCCGGCTTTCCCCTCCTCCTACATGGTGCTTTCCTCTCTTACTTCCCTCGTTTATCTTCCTCTAGCTCTCCCCTCGTTCCTCTTAGTCTTTCCTATGTTATTTTCTTCGTCTTCTTACCTTTCCTTCTCTTCCTCCTCATCCTCCTTCTCCTTCTTCTTCTTCCACATTTTTTTTTTTCTCTCTCTTAGTGCACGTTGTCTCATTCTGTTTATTTACACGTTCCTTTCCTTTCTCCTGACACCTACACACACCTACACACACACACACACACACTAAACCACTCCATGTCACCACCATAGCCACCTTTGTCCCCTACCAACTGACGGACGCAAAACAACAGATAAATTCAACGGGCAGTTAGTTACACACCGTTACTCGCGTGATAAAAGACCCCGAACGTCCCGGGACCATAACGTAAGGTGAGAATGGGGACCCAGACGAAGACGTACTTTTGGGAGCAGGTGCGGCGAGCGACACTAGTGGTTGCAGCCGGTAAAGCATGTCTCATTAGGCGCACCTGGGCGTAGAGAGGACAAAGTAAGGCCAGGTGAAACGAGAGAACATAGCACTACTGGAAGGGGGTGGGGGAGGAGGAGGAGGAAGGAAGGAGGAGGAAGAAGAGGAGGAGGAGAGTTTAGTTATGTCTTAGATAGGTCTCTCTATTTCTTTTTTCTTCTTTGTCTCTCTCTCTCGCTCTAAGAAATGCCAGGCTTCCCCCGTTCCCAGTTACCTGTCCCTGTAACAAAGACCTTCCCTTACCTTCCCCTTACCTGAGCAGGAACAGGTAATAGAGTGAACCGTAACTAACTAACTAACTAACAAGCCGCACCTTACACTCCTGCACCTCCCACACGCACCACCGCATGCTTCAAGGTCACACACTACACACTTGCCTTTTAAAATATTCTTACCCTTTATGCTTCTACACTTTACACTCTCATGGCCACACTTAATTCACTGTTTTACTGAAAGAAGAGGTGGGATGAGATGCACACAATTTGAGAGAGAGAGAGAGAGAGAGAGAGAGAGAGAGAGAGAGAGAGAGAGAGAGAGAGAGAGAGAGAGAGAGAGAGAGAGAGAGAGAGAGAGAGAGAGAGAGAGAATGCTAAATGTCGCCTAAATAAAAATAGCTTAAAAAGAGGAAAGTGAAAGGTCATTTTAGTTGCTGAGTTTCGTTGACACACTCCCAGAGAAACAGAGTGAGGCAGACCACTCCATCACACACTAGGGAAGGGCATGAAGGAGCAAAAATGGTGTTAAACTCTTGCATTAAAAAGGTGGACAGAATAAGAATGAAATAAGGGTAGTAAGTTCTATTGAGTGATCGTGAGAGGAGTTCCATGGACTATCTTAAACCTAACTCGCATTTATCTTATACACCTACAATTTTTTTTTTTACCAAACGATACTTTAACGATTACCATATGTGTGAATGTTATACGCTCGTTACTTACGCTCTTACATCTAACACACTTACTACAGCTCAATGCATTTATAATTTAGATAACTTCATTACCACTTATCTTTATGACTTATATAAATACTTATGTCCATTTATGGCTAAATATATATGTATTTATGTATGTATGTTTACCTCAACCAGATGAAAAGTTAAGTAACACAGCAACGGAAAAAATTTAAATATTCAAATTTACTTAACGATAAAAAAAAAGAGGGACAAGGATCACCATCATCAGTAAAGTTTGTTTTTCATGTGCGACGTTATAGATTAAATTACCTGCATTTGATGAAATATGTAGCAAATTAATTAAGGCTTAGAGGCACAACGCATCAAGCCCGAGACCAGACCGCAACATCAACAATATTTTGCATATCTGGCAATTATCCAACACATGAGCTCAACGTGACACGCAGCTAAATATGTAGATATAAACATGGCAAGTCTGGAGTGGTTTGCATATCAGTGTGTTAGTCAGGACGTCCATCAGCCCGTCAGTCAGCTAGTCAGCCAGCCATTCAGTCAGCCAGCCACGTCAGTTATGCATCAGGACATCTAATCAGTCATATGTGGAATGTGATGCTATCGAAATTTCTCGTCATTCACTACCTCCTCCTCCTCTTCCTCTTCTTCCTCCTCCTCCTCCTCGTTACTGTCATTATCACCTCCACCACACTTCACAAAATCGACTTCCTATAGTCTCCACAATGTTATATGCCTTACCATTACAACCAACGTCACCACCACAACTACACCACCACCACTACCACCACCACCACCACTACCACCATCACCACTACTACCACCATCACCACTACTACCATCACCACTGCTACCACCATCTATTTCCCCTCCACTAAACAAAGGCCAACATACCAAAACTTCATACCTAGAAGTTACCAAACAGATACAACAACATCACCTAGACCAGAACCATTTGATGTGTGAGTGTGTGTGTGTGGTGTGTGTGTGTGTGTGTGTGTGTGTGTGTGTGTGTGTGTGTGTGTGTGTGTGTGGGTGGGTGTGTGCGCGTGTGCATGTTCGCGTGTGTGTTTACCATTATGCAGTTATAAATTAGAAAAAATGAGTAGAGATCCAACATACGTAAAACCTAGCTCGTCTCTCTCTGTCTCTCTCTCTCTCTCTCTCTCTCTCTCTCTCTCTCTCTCTCTCTCTAATTCGGTCATCAACAAAATGGATACAGAACCATTACAACTAGGACAGTAAAATCGTACCTCTGTAACCAAATTCAGTTCACACACGCACAAACAAAACACACACACACACACACACACACTCACACACACACACACACACACACACACACAGGTAGCCTTTCAACAGGGATGAACGCAACGGACAAACGCCACGAGGGATAATCGCCTTATGTTCCTAGTGTGTAATGATGATTTCACCTCAACACAACGTCCTTCCGATAATGCCACAGAAGAGGGATGAGAGAGAGAGAGAGAGAGAGAGAGAGAGAGAGAGAGAGAGAGAGAGAGAGAGAGAGAGGAGAGAGAGAGATAGAGAGAGAGAGAGAGAGAGAGAGAGAGAGATCACAAGTACCACTCCAAACATCTCAACGTCACCCCAAGAACATCGACTTTCTTTCACCCCCACTACAGACCAGTACAGGGGTGATCCTAAGTGAAGAGAGAGAGAGAGAGAGAGAGAGAGAGAGAGAGAGAGGAGAGAGAGAGAGAGAGAGGAGAGAGGAGAGTATAATAAAAAAATATGTATGTGGATTTTCTGATCACAACGCAGTCACGTACGCCATCAGGAGCGAATCACTCGAAGAAGGAAGAGAGGAGGAAGAGGAGGAAGAGGAAGAAGAGGAAGAAGAGGAGAAGAAGGAGGAGGAGGCACACTAGTTCTTCCTCCTTGACTTGTTCGATCAATCAGTGCTCTGAACACACGTCCTCCTGTCATACCGTCGTTTCAAATAAGAGCACATTTTGCACGCTTTTCCAACGGCCCGTCAGAATTTTTCATAATGCCTGGTTGTTTCACTTCGTCCCCCGCTTGAAAGAGAACGTGTGTGTGTGTGTGTGTGTGTGTGTGTGTGTGTGTGTGTGTGTGTGTGTGTGTGTGTGTGTGTGTGTGTGTGTGTGTGTTAGGCATGACTGATACAAAGGCAAATATAATCTCTCTCTCTCTCTCTCTCTCTCTCTCTCTCTCTCTCTCTCTCTCACACGCATCCATTGTCCGTTCACTCAGACGCTGACGCAACAATCTACACAC
The DNA here is from genome assembly GCA_029783475.1 of Metacarcinus magister. Taxonomy (NCBI): domain Eukaryota; kingdom Metazoa; phylum Arthropoda; class Malacostraca; order Decapoda; family Cancridae; genus Metacarcinus; species Metacarcinus magister. The sequence goes on from JAPQNM010000016.1 coordinate 2,862,474, forward strand.
ACGTTAATATATCAAAACCTTCGCTCACTCTACGCTACTTTTCCCCGCACTTTTATTTCTTTTTCTTAAGTTCAGAATTTTTTTTTCTTTTTTTCTACACTCTCTTTTTCCAGTGTCTTAATCCTTGTGTCTTTACCTTCCTTCCATTTCCTTATATCCATGAAAGTGTTCCGTGGGTTCTAGAGCACAGATAGGAAGGAACGTGATGATAGGAATGATGACGAAGACGATGACGAAGACGATGATGACGTTGATGACGGTGACAGCGCAAGGTATCATCGAAAAAAAAAAAACGTTAAACGGCAAACAAACCTTATATCTCACGCAATTACGTTAAGTAGCGATGGAAAGGGAATAGGAGGGAGAGGGAGAGGGGAAGGGAAGGGAAGGGAAAACAGAGCAGGCGGGGTTATCGCCGAGGAGAAGGAGAAGGGAGTGGTAATAGGAAAGAGACAGGGATAGGATAGGATAGGATAGGAATGGGCGGGGCGGGGCGGGGCGGGGCTCGATTGGCTACCGCGACACACGAACCCACACTCACTCACTCACACACATACACACACACAAACACACACACACACACACACACCCGCTGTCCGTCACACACCGCCGGGGTGGGTGTGGGAGGGCAAGGAGGGGTGTGAGAGGAGGCCCGAGTGCACGTCCTCCGCCCACAACGTCCGGACACCAACTGAGCTCTGTGAGGCCTGGCCAATCCCCGTGTCCTGAGCCATGCGGGGGAGGAGTAGGAGGAGGAGGAGGAGGAGGAGTAAGAGGAGGAGGAGGAGGAGGAGGAGCGAGGACCAAGGATGGATAGCCAAAGGAGGAGGAGGAGGAGGAGAACTGGAAGAGGACAAGAGAAGGAGCGGTGGAAGAGTTAGTGGAGATGGAGAAGGAGGAGAACGAGGAAGAAGAAGAGGATGAGGATAAGAAGGAAGAGAGAAGGAGAAGGAGAAGTGAAGTGAGACCAAGGAGTGACGGATGGCAAAACACACATTCATGCTATTTCATCCCTCCTCCTCCTCTTCCTCCTCCTTGAGCTCATATCTTCGTTTTCCTCACATTCATCCCAACATATCTGCTCATTTTTTTTCACCTTTTCACTTGATATTAAAAACAGAATCCAAAGGAAGCAGAGTTGTATATGTGACTCTGATTTCTTCCTTCCTTCTCTCTCTCTCTCTCTCTCTCTCTCTCTCTCTCTCTCTCTCTCTCTCTCTCTCTCTCTCTCTCTCTCTCTCTCTCTCTCTCTCTCTCTCTCAAACCATAACAATAACAACAATTATACTACTACAACAACTACAATTCCAACAAAATACCAAAGTAAAATCACCACCATCATGAAGCATTTAGTGTCATCATCGCCATCATCAGCAGGCGCAATAACACACATAACGAGGTCCCTTGTCCATCTCTGCAACGGGACACCTATCACGGTACAGATGGGAAAATATATAGGTCGAGTGGATGAAAATTGAAGCGGTTAGTGCCTGCTCCACACCTCTCCAGCAGACAGCCATGCATCAACACTACGTACATGTGTGTGTGTGTGTGTGTGTGTGTGTGTGTGTGTGTGTGTGTGTGTGTGTGTGTGTGTGTGTGTGTGTGTGTGTGTGTGTGTGTGTAATAGTGGTTTCATCTGGCTGGCTGTGAGTTTGGCATCTTTTCCAATGTTGCCATCAGCTCCTCCTCCTCCTCCTCCTCCTCCTCCTCCTCCTCCTCCTCTCCCTCTCCCTGTGCCTGCCTGCGACAATATACGCGGCCACTCAATATATTTTGCTTCAACCATTTCCAGTATAACAATTTCCCTCTCCTGACCTTACTCGTCTCGACCCGTTCCGTTCTGTTCCATTCCGTTCCGTTCCGTTCAGTTCCGTGTGGTTTCAACCTCGCTCTTGCTACGCTTCCCACTGTGATTTTATTCCACATTTTGTTATGGACTTAAACATCAGCTATTAATGACAAACTAACTTACTAAATATCTAAAAAACAAAGGAGTGAGTTGTAGGAAAGAATAATAAAAAAAAATAAAATAAATATTCTGAATACAAAACATTATGAAAAAAATCTTAAATCATCCGTAGACTTTTTCTAGATTTTCTTTACTTATTTTCTATTCCTTTCTTTGGTGCAAGTTGAAGAACCAGACAAAAAAATATATACATAAAACTCCTCGTGTTGTTTGTTCAGCTTCACTTAACACACACACACATACCCACCCACACACACCCACACACACACACACCCACACACACACACACACACACACACACACACACACACACACACCACACACCCACACACACACACACACTTACGCAATACATTTCCTCCCTTGCATTGCTATGGCCCACTGCTTCCTTCCCTTTACCACACTCCTTCACCATTCCATTCACATAGTTTACTTCCTATCTATACGCGAGGCTTCAAACTTTCCTCTATAGCCTATACAGTACAAGTAGAGGACTCAGCCACTCTGCATCCCACCACACCACCGTTCATCCTCCTCTTTTTACCCTCGTGTTGGTAATAGCCGTTCACGCTGGGACAAAGAGGCGGTAATGACATTCAGTTCGCCATAGTTTACCCTCCTAAGTTTCCCTCAGGTACACATTTATCGAGCTGTTCTTTAGGGGGGAACGAGCAGCTAGATAGGATCGGGGAGCTGACAACTACAGTATAGGTTGTGTGATAGTCTGTAGTGTGTTTCTGTTTTTCTTCCTGTTTGTCCAATTGCTTCTACCTGTGAACGAGGACCTGTATGTATTTTGTATAGTATTTAGTGGTATGTGGTTTTCTTTTTACTGTTCTGCTGTTACTATTTGTTCTCAGTTCTCTCTCTCTTGTAGTACCATTTCCTGCGTAACAAAGAACATTCACTACTACGGTGTTTTTTTTCTCGCTATTTCATCCTTCCTTCCTCTCCTCCTTTCTCTTATCCATCCATTACCTTCTGTTTGACATTGGTTTTCTATCCCCTCATCCTTGTTTTTCTTGCTTCCTTTTATCCTTTCTCCCTGTTTCTATCTTTTTTGCTGTATTTTTATCTCCTCCTACTTTCCTTTCCTTTCCTCTCCACTCCATTCTCTCTCCTTCACGGACTCTTGCTATTTCCTTCCCTTCTCCTTCCACCCACGTTCTGACATCCTCGCTATCTCCTCCACACTTCTCTCTCTCTCTCTCTCTCTCTCTCTCTCTCTCTCTCTCTCTCTCTCTCTCTCTCTCTCTCTCTCTCTCTCTCTCTCTCTCTCTCTCTCTCTCTCTCTCTCTCTCTCTTATTCCTCCTCTAATCTTCCTCTCTCCTTGCATTTTCACGTAAGGCAAGATGTTACACCTCTATCTACTCCTCCTCCTCTTCCTCTTCTTCTTCTTCTTCTTCTTCTTCTTCTTCTTCTTCTTCTTCTTCTTCTTCTTCTTCTCCTCCTCCTCCTCCTCCTCCTCCAGGAAAAACGAGGCACCAAGTTAGGCGGCGACAACAGTGGCTTCAGAAACTTGGCGACACCTTCAGGTATACTTCCAC
>JAPQNM010000016.1:2870057-2872557 GCA_029783475.1 Metacarcinus magister
CTCTCTCTCTCTCTCTCTCTCTCTCTCTCTCTCTCTCTCTCTCTCTCTCTCTCTCTCTCTCTCTCTCTCTCATGCATTACAAATTCTAAAATATGCTGTTATTTTGTTGAAACACAGTATAGTTTTCCTTAAGACTTCCTCCCCTTCGTCTTCCTCGACCCTTCGCTTGTGTAGACTTTAAAAGCTGGTAACCTCGTTGGTAGCCAAGAGGCTTTCTATATACCTCACGCTACCCCTGTTTTGCTTCTCCTCCTCATCGTGATTAAATATTCCTTCTTCCCTTCCAAGGTCCACTCTTAGGAAAATGTACAGGTCGCTGAGGAAGAATCTAGGAACTCATTCTTAGCTTTACGTAGTGGAGGTGAGCTAAGGTTAAAAAGAGGCTAAAGAAATACAATCACCCTTAACCCAGTAAGCAAAGATGTCTTTTTCTACAACCACTAAACTATAGCTCCAGAATTATCTTTTTTTACAACTATACAACTACTGGAACACTAATATGACTAGTTTGTTTACTTTGGACACTTTAATGTTGACTCGCTAATCCGTCATGGCGATTCGATATCCGTATCTGCATCAGGCATCGGTAGCTAAAGGCAGTGTTCTGTAAGCCTATGATGTTAAAGCCACGCAACACACCACACTCAAAAGATTAGGTACCACTCCAGCTTGCTGTTAAAGGTAGGTCATGCCAGCCTTCACTACTGCATCGCTCTTCAGACAACCACAACACCACCACCACCACCACCACCACCACCACCATGAAGCTTTCCAAAGTACATTCAACTCGTCACGTTCAAATTTAACAGGTTACAAGAAATTAATGAGAGAGAGAGAGAGAGAGAGAGAGAGAGAGAGAGAGAGAGAGAGAGAGAGAGAGAGAGAGAGAGGAGAGAGAGAGAGAGAGAGAGAGAGAGAGAGAGAGAGAGAGAGAGAGGAGAGAGAGAGAGGAGAGAGAGAGAGAGAGAGAGAGAGAGAGAGAGAGAGAGAGAGAGAGAGAGAGAGAGAGAGAGAGAGAGAGAGAGAGAGACGTGTTTTACCATTCCCTTATCACCCTGTCTCCATGTTTACCCAGACAAGGGAGTGAGAGAGACAGCAGACCAGCTCATTATCCCTCAGAAACAATGGTCCGATCGGTTATGAGGAGGAGTAGGAGGAGGAGGAGGACCCACAAAATAGAAGAAAGGATCCCCAAGAAGAGGGAGGAAGGGGGAGGGGGAGGGGGTTGTGTGAATCGAAAATATGAAAAATAAAACAATAAATGAAAGAAAACGATAACCGAAAGCCGATAAAGAAAATACTTCTATGCAACGGTAACTGAAGTGGAACAAATACTGCTGCCGATATGAATTTTCCTCTTCAGTAACGCTAAGTCATTTTCCCTCCCTCCTTCCCTCCCTCCTTAAGGATTAGAGGCTGGTGTAAGATAAACGATCAATATATCAGTGGGAAAATATCACTTTCCACTCCAGTGCTACGTAAGGAGACTGTTGGTGAAGGTGGGAAGGTAAACTATGAACACCCACGTGACATCATCGATCTCACTTGAACACACTATAAATAACCGCCATCGCTATCATCATAAACTACACGCCCACTTATTTTTATCACTAAGTCACTTTTTTTGTGTGTGTGTGTGGCGGTGCTGGGTAGTGTTGTTGGGCTTGACATACTTTCACGCGATAAGAGAGTGAGAAGTATACATTATATCTAACTCAAAATGTTGAAGTTTATATACATACATCAGAAATGATGGCTCAGTTTCACTTTAAATGACCCTCCCCCTTCTCCCTCTTAAAAAAAATTAATAGATAAATAAATAAACAAAACAAATAAAATAAAGTAAAACAAAATAAAATAAAATGAATGGCTGAATTATGGCTCGTACCTTCTGAAGAGCATTTTACGAACATTGTGTTGCTACATAATATTACCTTTAATGTTATGAAGTGCTTATGAAACTCACAAACAAACACAACTTGATGCAACAGGAGTAAAAATTTCCCTTACAAAACGGTCCCATTTCACTCTGGTACATGATGGAGTAAGACTTAACTGGTCACTCCTTCACACACAACAATACGTAGACCAGTCCATGCTAGTGTTGTGTAGGACTAGAAGGACTCAACTCATTCCCATGTGAACACAATGTTTGTATATTTCCCACACTGTATACCTCGAGTTGGGAATACACAAAATTGCACATGAAGACAACATCAAAGGTACACAATAGTAAATAAAGATTACTGAATCATAACACTGGACGTAAGGGGAAAAGGGAATATATTTGGTATAAATATTTTGTTCTTAAACTGGAGACCTTCAGATTCTCATAAATTTAATTAAATAAATATCTACTGTATCATGTTTTCAAAGAGGGAATCTGATGGTCTTTCCTGTACTGTAGATGGAATCCACTCACTAGGAGTTGGATCCCTTATCACCTCCCTTTTCCCCTTGGTGTTGAAAGTAACCCTTAGGTGTACTCACTGGCAGTGTA
>JAPQNM010000016.1:2882557-2892557 GCA_029783475.1 Metacarcinus magister
AGATCATAGTGAATAATACACACACACACACGCACACAGAAGCCTGGAATAAACTTGATGCAGAAGTGATTAATGCAAGAAGTATTCATGATTTCAAAATCAAACTGGATAATAGTAGATTTGGAGACGGGCCAATACGAGCATAGCTCTTTTCCTGTATGTTACAACTAGGTAAAATACACACACACACACATACACAGTGCTCTGTGGTAGTGTCCTTGCCTATCACTTGGCAGGCTGAGGTTTGTATCCAGCTCAGGTGTTAACTTTTAACTAATGAGCGATCAGTTCTTATCCTCCTTCAGGAAGAGGATGAGGTGTGTGGTGTGTGAAATACGATAACTTTACTCATAGATCGGTCTATAAAAACTCTAAGCTCTATCCAAGAGGGTTATGGCTGGCAATCACGAGTCCAGCACGTTATCCTTAAGACAATGGTGAATTACACCAACACAAACACACAAAAAAAAAGATAAAAAAAAAACCACACACACTTTTGCGAATTAATATAATCTACCTACCATGCATAGTTTACAACTAATTTCATCATTTCATCCAGGGAGAAACTTACATCAGCAGTCAATTTTTTTGCTAAGCTGTGAAATATGCAGGTGACTTCTATGATCATAAAATGGAAAAAAACCGAGATGCTTTAGAAATATGCTCGAGAATAAAGTATAATAGCTGTTATGCAAATGCAAGACCATGCAACACTGTACACTACTTTCTCCAACTATTTCCCCAAACAGCCTTCTACCTGTGTGATAGTCATGCTTGATTTAACTGGAGGAGAGAGAGCAGTAACAGTAGTGGTGGCAGTAGTGGTTGTAGTTGTGGTGGATATGGAAGAGGCAGCTTTTGTTGTGGTAGTGGTGGTGGTAACCGCTGACGGATGGTTACTCTCTGGGGAATGACTTGTGCTGCCGGAATGAGGTGAGCCCGGGGTTGGGGGTGATTTGGCTTCTCTCTCACTGTCTGCTTTGTCACTCCCTACAGTTCGTCTTGTCACAGGTGGTTCTTCCCCGGGTGATAATCGACTGGTATTTACACTGACATTATTAGATTCACTCTCAACAACCCTATTTGAATCCCGGACCGCTGCCGGGCTAGTTTCTCTACGGGATGCTTGAATTTGATTGTGTTCTCTTAGTTTAGACGGGATGAAGTGCTCTCGACTCAGATAAACAGAGTCAGGGATTATCTCACTGTATTGTCTTTCAAAACACGGAACTGTAGTGCGAGGAGATTCTTCAAAGGATCTAGAGGACGCTAAACAACGTTTCTGCACTATATTTTCAACGTCCGTAAGGTGAGCGACCACCAGCTTAGCACTTGGTGGATTGAAGTCGTCCAATAAAACGTCGCTAACAGAATGTCTGTCTGAGTCACACTCAACAAATAAAGAGCTATTTCTTTCTGCACTCGAATCAGATGATTCACTGTACTCACTCCTTCTCTTTGATTCCGCAAACCTAACTAATCGTAAAGAAGACTGTTGTTGGAGGTGTCCGCTGGGTAATTCTCTATTGTCTAATGTTGGATAGTCCCTTTCAGAGCTCTCCCTGCGGCCGCTCACAAATTCCTCGCTGCTAATGCACGAGTCAGTGGTCCCAGTTAGTAAGTGTATGTTAGTAAAACTTTCTTGGTTAGTATAAGTATAAAGATCCCCTCCAGGAGGCCTCCCAGAACTTACACCGTCGTCCTGCAGCACCCCAAGGACCTCGTGGTCCTCAGCCTCGGGTTCCTGTCCAACCCTGGCGCTGAACTCTGGTGGAGCTGCTGAGACGTTCTTGAAGGTGATGGTGAAGGGACCCTCGTCTCCGTCCTCAAAGTTCCTGTCCTTCTCGCCACCAATGTGCACCGATGAAATGTTTGACTCCTCAGTCAGGGATTCCACAAAGGTCTCACTGAGGGCGTGTTTTATATTAATCACTGAGCGTCCCTCTGCCCTGCTATCTATTTGATCCCCCTGCTGAAGGCTAGTGACTGATCCAATGAGGTCGTCCTGGCTGGGATCACGTGACCTCAGATCACGAGTGATGAAGGAAGGAGCAGTGATGGAGCGGGTCAGGTCAGTGCCAAGCTCAGCACCAGCCTCTTCCTCGGAGCTCTCCCCTCTTAGCACGTATGGAGACCTGTAATAAAGGCAACAATCAGAATTTTTGGTATATATTCCCTTGGATAACTTTAAAATAAACATTTAAGTTCCTCTTGATTTAATACCTATTTTGTTAAGCACAATATTTTCTGTCATTATTTCCACCTTCCACAACACTAACCAAATGTTACAATGACATCAGTTTTGTTTATATAAATTACTGTCTACCTGAGATGCACAGAAATACAAAAGGAACATAGATATTGCAATGAATAAACAATCATGCAACACTAATTTTTTTTATAACATGCCAAGAAATGAAGCAGAAAACACACTTCATAAGTATGTATGAACCACGTGTATTGTGTTTCCTAATCTGATGATTCCTAGTCCCTCTTTGGTGTCTCCCAAGCTAGTCACTAAGGTTTACAGTAAAGACAATACACACACACACATATATATATATATATATATATATATATATATATATATATATATATATATATATATATAAATACATACATATATATATATATATATATATATATATATATATAAATACATACATATATATATATATATATATATATATATATATATATATATATATACATATATATATATATATATATATATATATATATATATATATATATATATATATATATATATATATAAATATATTTATATATATATATATGTATATATTTATATATATATATATATATATATATATATATATATATATATATATATATATATATACATACATACATATATATATATATATATATATATATATATATATATATATATATATATTATTTTTTTTTAATACCCGTATTTATTAGTTAATTTACTTTTCCTTGTGTTATCAATGGATGAGGTTATAATTTGTATGATTAAACATAATAATTAACAAATATATAAATAAAAATTTTAATCATCATTAGTAATATCTCACAATTATTGTATATCATTCTTAAACACCTACCTTATCTAATTATGACATACAATATGTTGAGAAAGAAGATCTGCCATGTCAATGTTTTTGATGGGAAAAAATACACAGTATTCCTATCAATAATTTTTGTAAATATGTACTCCAACAGTTTATCAAATTCCCATATCGAATTTTATGAAACCATTGGATTTGTAGCAGAAGCACAATCTTAGAAGTATTAAGCAAAAGATGAAAGACTATTACAAGAGGAACCTGTGAAAATAAAGTGTGAGAAGTTCAGTAGAACACATTCTCATTTGATGCATAAAACAGCAGATCAAGACAACACCAAACAGCCAAGTGTGACACTATCATAACACATTTATTCAAGGAATGTAAGGGTTCTTGTGGGTATCCTTCTTATGCGCAGGTAATGCAAGAACTATACAAACACCAGGCAAGTCAGTGATCACTGGGAACACCCAATCATGAAATATTTGATGGAACATCTAGGAAAAAAAATAAATAAATAAAAAATACACCAAGTTTAGCTTCTAGAGGAAGGAATGTTGCAGCTGCAAGGTTGAATTAAATAAAGTAACATGAAGGGATTTTATAATGCTATTCAAAAGTTTCAGTAGCTGTCAGCTAAATAAAACATTTATCTGAAACAATATTTATGAGAGGCAGAGATAACATCACAAAGCTGAAAGAGTGCATTCTCAAGACAGTTTCCAAGGAAGAAAGATTGCCAGCTGTTCACCCAACACCTTACCTGTAGTATTTGGGGAAGATCCTGAAACCAGCAACAAAGCAAAATACAAGATGAGATAAGGTAATAGGCGGCATACATTTGGGTGGGAGTGTGGCACCAGGTTTGTGTGCGCGTGTGGGAAGTAGTAGTGGAGTGGGTGGGTGTTGCCTTTGTATGGTGCTCAAATCATACACTAGACTACGAAGAGGCTAAAAATATTGTGGTGATTAAAAAATGTGGCATATCTCAAGCTTGGAATTATAGGAAGAACTAGTTTTCTTATATTCACATTATGTCTTGTTCTCCAAGAGACACAGTAATGGAGGGTAAATATATGACAAATGCTTCTTTTGCATATACACCTATTCCTATATTAACACATTCTTCCATAGTTTCAATCTAATGTGGATCACGCCTGTATTTTTTCCTCATACAAACCCATAATTTTATTTTTATCATTCAGAGTTTTGCCTAAAGTACCTACAATAACATATGCATATACTTTTCAACTTGAATCCATACAGTGCCTAGAAACCAGTTGATAACAAAACCACAGTGTTACTTACTAACCTGCAATGCCTTTCATTCTCTGAGTGATAAATTCTTCAAAACTAAACTGTACTGTTAGATGTGACATTTAAAACCTAACAACAAATATCTACCTAACTGCCAACCCGAAGAGAAGCCCACATACGCATTATGGAGAATATTATACAACACAGGAAAAGTGCTGTACACATACTTATTGAAGCCTTAGTTGTGTGTCTACATACCTATTTGAATTTGAATGTCCCAAGATGCAACACTGTATTTTTGAAACACTAGGTAAATTTACTTGAAGCTTGTTATTACAGGTAAAATGTGTAACTATTCACATGGTTTCTAGGGATTGAATTCATTGACTCACCAAATACAAGGCAAAAGTATTTACAGTGAGTGAGCCTTGAGTGATCATTAATGGGCAAAACAAATACCTTACCAAAGAAAACCAGATAGAGCTTATCAAAATGCATAAATCCTTTGCAATACAACTAAGGTAATGAATTATGCATGTAATCAATGTTACTGCACCTATGTACTGTACTTATTTATTAGATTTTTTAGAATTCACGAAATATGTACAAGGTAAGCAATCACCTCCATTATTGTACTCTCTTGCTTCCTGAGCACTTTTTTACAAAATTGTCCAGTTGAAGAACATTCTATCCCTTACTGATACAGCCAGTGAACACATCCAGCTATCCTTTCTGAGCAGTGAATAGGACACTTATCAAAGTCCAGTATTTATAACGTAAATACTACCATGTTTGTAAGCCCTTTCATTTATCTCAATGTCTTTTCACCAGATTAAGGAAATAAATTTACAATGATGGCTTACTTCTTAAATCAAATAGCTGCAGTCCATTCATTGGCCATATCATATAGGATATAACTTTTTTCTCCAACTATATCTATTTATAATCTATGTACTAAGGCGGATTTCAAGCCAGATCGAGAGGAATAGATAGAACAGCAAGGGAGGGAGACAATTACCTCTCCCTGCATGGAGATGAGATGAACAAGAGAACAAAGGGAGGTTAACAGAATGTTCAAGTAATGATGGTAAATATACGGCATGTTACATACTTTGTTAATTAATTAATAGCAATGCAATAAGGTTGGTGAGATGCTTAATATAATCTTGCTTAAATCACACTATAGAAAAAGGAATTATTATATACATGTAGTATTTACGGAAAAACAAAAATTCGCTTTATGGAAAAGTGTTTGCTCCATTTATTCTAATAAGCTTGTAGTCATAATGATACTGGCTGAACCATTTATAATTCCATCTACAGCATCCTTCCTACTTATGCATATTTTCATCTCTTTCTCACCACTTTTTTTCCAGGTGACCAAATCATCTGAGGCATCTCCACCACTCCACTATCCATGTCTTCTCCCTTACTAGGCACACTTTAATATAAACTTCCCTTATTCACATCATTAATTCTAATCACAGCAACTCCCTATCTGTTCTGCATGCCATTTTTTTTTTTATTACTAACATAAATAATGCATGTGGATGTGTCAATGGAGGTTGTCATATCTGCTCTAAGATATACGGTCACAGAATGGAAAATGTTAAGAACCATGAGGCTGTGGATTCACATAATTGAATAATATGTTTAACTATGGTAAGTGAATGAAAATGAAAAATCAACACATATACCCATTAAAACTGAAGGCAGTCTGCGCATGTCACTACAACTAAATGGCATCAAAGGTTCATGTAAGGAAAAATATGTTTAGTTTATGTCTGATTTCAAGACCAACATAAGCGTCATACCATGGGTTTCACTTTCAGGATGTCATTAATCGCCATTTTGAAAGGCTTATGATGCAGTACAGCTGCTACAATCAACACACGGGAATAAATCAACTCATCACCTATATCCCATTCCTTAAGACAGCGACTGGAACCAATAGTGACCTTGAAGTAGTCCTATAAAGGTGAAGGACATACCCTTACCTTAGAGAGTCTGCCCCTGCCACGGTACTTATGTCCTTGATCCTTGCATATGAGTGGCCGAATTTATGCATTATCAATATAAAGTTTAACTACCATCTATGTACTACTACCTATGAGCTAACAACAACTTCCTGGTAAAACTGTGGAGAGGAACACTGTCTACTTTGTCTCTGTTTATAATGTAATCCTGTCACCGTCATTCTGCACACTTACATGATCGTTTCTTCGATGTGTCTTCTCATTGACTTACATGGTGACATTACAAGCCTTTACTACAGTGGGTCTAATAAGCCCATCAGCTGATGCACGTTGTCAACACGTTTACTAAACAAACTGTATCCATTATCTTGACCAGTGACCACTACGGTTTGCGTGACAGTGAGAAGCTGATCTTCGTCACCCATCATCATTTTTGGGATATCCACAAAGGGACGCCACACATGCTGATCAGTTGATGAATGACGAACTACTGTTTTGGTGACTTGTGACGGAAAGTGTTTTTTCGGTTGTAGCAAATGTAATAACGTTAATCTAAAAGAGATTTATTGGATAGCTATAAAAAGCGCTGGTTTTTCTTTCAAAGCCAACAATATGTTCTTTTTCGTAAAATTTCTTTGCAACACGTGGTTAAAGGTGATTAATTAATCCCCTTAACTATAGACCATACAGTTCTGCTGGAGTTAACGAGAGCGCTACCTATTTCACCAAGTTAAGCTGCCGTGAGCCACTATGTAATAAAAGAAAAATCTTAATGTTGTTCTTTACCCACAATTCCTAAAAATGATTTTTTCCAAGAGTAAATGTATATAGTATAAAAACTATTTATGAAATAGCAGCAGCAACAAAATTTTATAAATGTTCCTTTTTAAAGTTATAGTTCAGGCTTTGGACGGGAAAATAAGTTAAAAATAATTTCACACCTTGTGAAGGGTTATACATCAAAAACAACTCAACAATCACATTCTGTGTAAGAAGAAAATAGAGCTGAGTTACTGAATGTTGGTCCTGGGAAAGGAAAATTACCGCACTGATCACACGGACGAACGTGAACAAACTTTTTCTGTTACAAGGATCTCTTTGGTGGTGTCCCTTGGAGAGTGAGTATGAAGCAGCGCCTTTACAGTAGTGTTCAGATTAAGAAAGAAAAAAAAAGACAGCTTTCATCCGTGATTTGTGAATACACACAAATGGAGATGTGTCCATTGTTTGCCTTTGCATAACTACCACATAGTTTCCATCTTTCCTCGTGTCACTGCTGCCTGACAACACAAACACATAGACTTACCTTAAGAAAGACTATAAACATACGAATATCAGCATAACTAGAATTGAGAAATGAAAATCTTCATCTGTCAGTTTGCTGTCCTGGGTTCAATATGATGAAACTCATTTCTTTGTTTAACTTATTATGTTTTGACCGTTTCGTCATGCTGTGTACGAGTATAAGTATAACGTGCAGGAAATGTTCTTATAGTGATGAAAAGTAAAAGTTGTGCCATTAGTACATGTTTTCAAAGTTTTAAAAGATGGTAAGATGGTAAAAACAAAATAGATGACAATTTTTTACAATTAAAAGTATATGTATAATTTTCATTATGACCTTCTTCGGTTAATGCATACTGACCTTGCTTTAAGTGTGTGTGTGTGTGTGTGTGTGTGTGTGTGTGTGTGTGTGTGTGTGTGTGTGTGTGTGTGTGTGTGTGTGTACAAGGCAACATCTTACCTTGGACTGGTCTGAGGGTGCGTCTGCTGACTCTGCTGTATTGCCTGATGCTGCTGCTGCTGTTGCTGCTGCTGCTGACCGTCACGGTAATGCAGCAGAGAAGCTTCCCTGTAGGCGGCGGCGTCTTGACCCCGGATGTAAAGGATGCTGGCAAAGGAAATACACATGTAAGAAGATGAAGAAACAAATTTATTATATTCTTATTAGTTTTACCTCTACCTGAGTGCTGAGTTATATAAAATTGTGTCGTTATTTTCGTTGATAGAATCTTTACTTCATTCTAGCGTATTAAATAAGATATTTATTAAAGGCGAAGAAAAAACAAATTTTATTGCACTTAATTCAACCTTCCTGACAGTAAATTATAATTCTGAGCGATGAGATAAACTGATACGTCATAATTCTTGATATTGTAACCTATTTTTTTCTCGTATTTTATATATTGTTTAACTTGATTTCATTCGTTTCCTTTCCATTTGCTTTCCTCAATACAAGGAAATTCATTGAAACAAAAAATCGATGCACATAATGAAGAGGAATCGAATTTCCTCGTCACAGGAACTTAATTAATTCAATAATGATCCATTTAATATTCCATTAATTTTCGTTGGGAGTGATGAGGATGGAGAGGATCAGAAATGAGTATACTAGAGGGACAGTGCAGGTGGGTCGGTTCGGAGACATAGTGAGAGGCGAGATTGAGATGGTTTGAGTATATGCAAAGGCACTCGTGATACGGTATGTCTGGAGAAGGATGCTGAGCTGAGAATGGAGCAGCCAGGAAGGAACAGAAGAGGAAGGCCAAGGCGCAGGTTTATGGATACAGTAAACAGGACATGGAGGTGGTTGGTGTGAGAGAAGATAATACAGATGACAGAGTAAGATGGAGACTGGTGATAGGCGGTGACGAACCCTAACTGAAGTAGCCACTATTAGAAGATAATCCTTTCACTAATTTTCAGACTATAACACTATTTTACTGCTTTCAAACTTCAACTTTAAGTGTAATGTCTGCCTTCTATGACGCCGCATATCTGAGTGCTGGCTGCTTCACTCAATAACACGAGTTTGGCTTCATTAAGTTTGCTATGATTGAATTCTGTTTGCATGGAGACTGATCGACGTTCCTCCTTTGAAGTGTATCGCATCCCACCGACAGATGTCACTACCATATATTGAATCCCACATAAATAGTCAGAATAAAAAGGTTTCAGTGTTGTTGCAATATGAAAGATAAATAAATGACACGGACAGGTGAGCCGCAGGTAGCGTGATAATGTACTGATAATTTGTTTGTTTACCTGCCTATTCGTGGGTGTATTTATTGATATTTAGGGATATAGATAGAGAATAAATAGAGTTGCAACTGCTGGTATGATTAATACAGAACACTTTGGATTAATGATTTAAAATGGTAGTTTACAGCTCTGTCTGTCAGTGTGTATATCTGTCTATTTGTCTATCTGTCTCTCTGTCTGCATGTCTGTTTGTCTATTTGTTTGTCTGTCTGTCTGTATGTATGTATGTATGTGTCAGTGTATGTACGGATGGATGGATGTATCATGCATCCTAGCCACTGCCATGCCTGAGTATAGGATTAATGCATAGTGGTCGCATATTCATGTATTTTGCATGAATAATGAACTTCCCGCGATTTGAATAATATTTCACCGATTCTCCTTTTTCACCATTACATGAAATGGATGCAGTGTGAGCGTGAGTGTGTGTGTGTGTGTGTGTGTGTGTGTGTGTGTGTGTGTGTGTGTGTGTGTGTGTGTGTGTGTGTGTGTTCGCATGTAATAATGTTATGTATGCAGGTCTCGCCTCTCCCTCAGTAACTCCATTACCTAAGGTCTCTCCAAGGTATCGAGAGGACGGGAGGGAGCAGGAGGAAGTCCCTTTGATACCCCCTCCCCATCCTTACAGGTGGGTCGAGGAGGAGGAGGAGGAAGAGGAGGAGGAGCAGGAGG
>JAPQNM010000016.1:2897557-2905057 GCA_029783475.1 Metacarcinus magister
AAGGTGTAAAATGAATAAGTTAATACGGTGGAAAGAAGGAAATGGCGTGCGTTGACGTGACTCCATAAAGGCGGTCTACACATGCACTTCTTATGTATTCTTTACCTTATGGCTACGTTACTGTTTCCATCGCTTTGTTGCCACTCCTATCGTTCTCTTTCTCTCCTTCTATCGCTCAGTTTCCGTGTTCCATTACTCCCTTTATGTGTTTATATAGCTTTCAATTTGCTTCGATCACTATTTTCTCGCTCGCTTGCCGTTTCCAATGTTAATTTATCGTATTCTAGCGTCTCTTTAATGTTTATATAGCGTTTGTTCCTTTCTAACTCTTCCTCTCGCACTCTAAAGAAAATCTCCTGTAGCCAAAGATCAGCGCCACGATACAGCTGCGGGGAAGGAGCTAACTATAGGAGCAAGTGACAGCGTGAGTCGTACCACTATCAATTTAAGGGTAAAAAAGAGTATTTCCTCATTGGTAGCGAATCGGAGGACAATGAAATCACCTTTTGAGCCGTACTGTCGCTGGCTTCCAAACAGATTCCTGTCAGTTAACTCAATCCTTTACGTCGATAACTCGCAACATGTGTTCTATTCTTATATAAAGGAATGAAAACGGAAAGTGGAAGTAGAAGATAAAGCGGCTGTAACCATGTGGAAGGAAGGAAGGAAGGAAGGAAGGAAGGAAGGAAGGAAGGAAGGAAGGAAGGAAGGAAGGAGAAAGAAGGGGGAAATAGAGGAATGTGTGGTAAAAGAAGGGTAAGAGAGAAAGAGGAAGAGAGAGCGATAGAAGGGAGAAAAAAAATGGTAGGGGAGGGGAGTGCAATATGAGGAGGAAAAAAAATATGGAAGGATAAAAGGAGGGGAACAGAGAGAGAGAGAGAGAGAGAGAGAGAGAGAGAGAGAGAGAGAGAGAGAGAGAGAGAGAGAGAGAGAGAGAGAGAGAGAGAGGAGGGTTGACAGGTGGCTGCTCAGGTAACCCAGGAAACAGTTGTCACATTACTAATTAGGTGTTTTGAACCAATCTCTCTCTCTCTCTCTCTCTCTCTCTCTCTCTCTCTCTCTCTCTCTCTCTCTCTCTCTCTCTCTCTCTCTCTCTCTTTCTCTCTATATATATGTCTATCTATCTATCTATCTATCTTTCTTTCTCTCCTCTTTCTCTTTAAATTCTACATATATATTTTTTCTACTTCAATTTATGCATCAAGCACTATACCGGCGTCTATTTCCTTATCATTTAAACATTAATTTCAACGACGCAGAGACGAGAGGGATATGAGCTTCAAGGGCTGGGGTGTGGGCTGGGGTGTGGGCGGGGGTGTGGGCTGGGGTGTGGGCGGGGGTGTGGGCTGGGGTGTGGGCGGGGGTGTGAGTGGGACGGGTGGTGATGGCAACAGGCTGTGCTAAATCACGAGGGTGTGCAGGTGTTGCAGGGAATAGGAACACATAGGAACACATAAGAACACCGGCCAGCACTAAGGAAGCCCCAGATACAGCCGGTCTCGTGCCGGGCAAAGTCTCCGAAGCCTCGCACTTTTCTTCCATAAATACACTCAAGAAGACGGAACACTGCATGGTCTGCTTACTTCCTGCTTGGTCATTCCTTCCTGTTGTGATAAACCTGCTGCTTCTACTCGTTTTTTTTTCTTGCGACACTGATCCGTACCCTTTGTACCATAATTTCGCGTTAACGTTTCCCTTTCCATAGTGGTTGATTATTTTGTTTTATCTATGTTATTCTTGCTTTAGTGTTCCGTTGTGTCTGCTAAATGTCCTTGACCGTCATCCCTGGACAGTGTTTAGTCAGTACTTCGTCCGTCCCAGTCTTTCACACGATCCCAGTAGACATACACTATAAAAAAAAAGTTTCCAAATCTCTTTTGTACATTTCCATTCTCTCCCACAAACTTATATTCTTTCTTCTACACCCACACCCTCTAAAAACTCCTTCAAAACTTTCAAAAGCCTCCTCTCTACAGTAAGTACCCCTCAGGACCTCCTTTAGCCTCTCCTAGACGTCTATTCCTTCCTTACTCCCTCAACACTCCTTCACATCCTTCTTTTCCTCCCTCCATCCATCCCTTCGCTCGCTCCCAGACTCACCTCACGTCTGTGCTAACCAGCTGGGTGCGGCGGAGGATGGCGCGTGCCTGAGAGTTGGTGATGTTCCTCATGGACTCATTGTTGACGCTAAGGATGAAGTCCCCGGCGTGCAGGCGAGCGTCCTTGTGCACAGCGCCATTCCTCACCAACGAGGAAATGACGACGCCGTTCACACCTTGGTCCACCACTTCGATGTTGATTCCTGCGGGAGGAGGAGGTGGTTTGGTGATATATATATATATATATATATATATATATATATATATATATATATATATATATATATATATACACACACACACACACACACACACACACACACACACACACACACACACACACACACACACACACACACACACACACACACATATACACACACATACACACATAACCCCATCACAACCCATGCCAACACACCGAAACACACAACTTTCCCTCCCATAACAAACCACCTCTCGTTTAACTCTGCCGGAAAAGAATAAATAAATATATAATAAAGCCCTCACCCAGCTGGTCGGCGCCCTTTTTGATCTTGATGGTTCGCTCGAGCTCCCGGGGAAAGGCAGGGGGATGGGCGACCCAGCGGGGAAGTAAGGGCGAGGACTGCGGGCTGCCTCCCTCCTCCTCCCCTGAACCTCCAACTGTGAAGTGGAGAAAAGAGAAAAAAGAGAACGGTAAGGTTGGTAGCTGAGACAGAGAAAGAGAGAAAGAGAAAAAAAAGAAAGGGAGAGGAATGGGGAAGGAAAAAGAGGAAAGGGGCTAGTGATGTGGAAAGAGGGATAAAAAGAGACGAAACATTGTGAATGACGGACGGAAAGAGGAGGTGGAAGAGGAAGAGGAGGAAGCGTTGAGTGCTCAGGGTTGGGGAAGAAAATGTTCCTTCAAGAAAAATATGAAAATATGGTGGAAAAACAAGAAAGGACGTTTATAACGGTACGTAAAGTGAAAATCCATGAGAAAAAATAATAAACGTAGGAGAAAATTTGGAAATCAGAACAAGGCATTTTCAGTGATCATAAAAGTATATTATTTTGTTTTATATCTGCTTGTTATCGTGTTCCCTGGTGACGTAAGGGCGACTTAAAGATAACATACTCGTTCCCAGTCTCCTGAAATAACCTCATTCCTTCAGTTATTTCAATATCGAGGTAAATTTGCCTTCCAAAACATATTAAACCAGATTCTCTTCACATTTTCAACATAAATTTTATTCCTCCAAGCTTATTCTTGTCTGTAAATACAACCTAAATATTTTCAACCACTTAAACTTTTCTTTCCCAAATTGATACTCGTACCTTCATCGAGCTCGCCCACTAACAGGCTAAAGCTGACCTCTTCGCCATAACTCTTGTTCATATTTCAATCACGATAATTCAACAGTTTTCCTCTACCTGTCACGCCTTCCTACCTTGTAATGCTTTTAATGGTGACCTTTTTTTATCAACCTTTCTTATTGTTATTGTTCTGTTTGGTCTATGATTGTGGTGCTTCTAATGGTGACTCTTTACCAATCTCTCATCATTATTAATTATTACTCTGTTTGGTATATGATTTCCAAAAGATATATGTGTGTGTGTGGTAGTGATTCAGGTTATTGTTCTTAAAATTACATCAATGTATCTCTGCTAACTCTCTTTGTGTGGATTTTAGTCTTTTTTTGGAATATCTGTCTTCGAAATAAGAGAAGATTTTCACTTAACACACGAGTAACCTTATACAACTTAATTATATATATATATTTTTAGGTTTTTGTTTCTTATATTTTTGTTCTCACTTGCGAGGCGTATCTGTAGTTATATTTTTAAACCCATATAGTTTACTAACACCAAGTTATATCACAGATTGATGATATCTATACAATCAGGTCTCCTGTTACATCCTGACACAGCAATGACTCCACTCCTGGTTTTCACGTCACTGCCTTCATATCATCTCACTCAATAACAATTTTAATTCATCACAAACAAGCACATAACACCTGCAGCTTGATCCTTCTCACCTGACTAGAGTAAAGAGCAGAGTATACTATTCATTTTAATCACTGGAACATATAGTTTACCAATTATCCTTATTCACCCCAAAAATACTTGAAGTTTAGGCAAAAACAAGAATTAGTAGTGTGTTGAATTACCAAAATAATTTCCTTCAATAAAAACTGACGCTTTATCATCTTTTTAATATATATTTTTTTCTGTTTCTTCTAATACAGGCAGTTACCTCTATCACTGAAATTGAAAGCGTATTATATGTCTGTACTGCTTTCTAAAACCTTTCTCTGGTAAAAGGCTTATGCTGGAATATCTGCACGACTTGGTATATAAACTTTCGGCTTATTATCAAACTCTCTTTCCTACTCACGAGGAGAAGACATAGGTAGATATTCTCGTTAGTCTTTTCATTTTATTTTGTTTCACATCGAGCCACGCCAAGGACTGACTCAAGATAAAGAAAAAGAGTAAAAGAAGACAAGAAAGAAAAAATAGCACGAGTCTTATCCACTCTTAACTAAAAGAAAAAAAAGGAAGGCAAGGGCGTTGTAACAGGAGAGGCGGAGAGAAGAGAATTAGAGAAAAGAAAAGAGTGAAGGGGAAAAAAATCTTAAACAACAAGGCCAGCCAGACACAGCCACTCTCTTTCATTCTGACCTTGAGTGGCGTGATGCTGGGCGGTGTGGGCGGTGCTGAGGGGGGTGCTGGAGGCCGCTGGAGTCAGGGCTGTAGACGGGCCGCTCCCAATCAGCCTCTCCGTCGCAACCGGCACCATTAACACAGAAGCCTTGAGGGATGGAAGGACAAAATTAAACCTCACAGAAGTTTCTTTTGAACGTATTTCTCCTCCGTCTGAAACCACGGCGGAGAGAGGGAGCGAGAGGCTGGAAATGTCGGTAACTGAGTCCTTTTTTTGTATGTGTGTCTTCTTCCTTTATGGGCGTGGCGGGGAGGGGAGGGGAAGCATGTAGGGCTGGAAATGTAGGTTACTATGTCCCTTTTGTAGGCCTTTCTCCTCCGTCTGAAGGAGTGTGGGGTTAAAAATGTGGATGACTGAGGTGCTTCGTATGTATTTCACCCCTTCTGTTGGGGATGTACGAGTAAGGGGTGGGTTACAGGGGTGAAAATGTGTGGTATTCAAATAATCAACTGGACACAACCTGCAGTAATGAGGCGTAAAGGCGGTAATGAAGGTCAAGTCCATTAAGAGTCAGGTCAGGTATGTGTCGTGGGAGGACTGTCGGGTTTACTGAATGGGTTGTTTACTGGGGCGTGGAGGGAAGGGACGAGATAGTAATTATTTCAGTCATGTGGCTTGGGGCTTTAGTGATCAGGGAGAGGCAGTGGTCAGCACAGAAACGTCACCTAGTCAATGGAAGGGAAAGTTTTAGTCACTACGGCCATGTTATTTCATCGATGGTGAGGGAAAAGGAGAGGAAAGGAAAGGGCGATGTTATTCAGTTGCTAAGGGAAGTAAAAACAAAAATATCATTTGTATTAGCGTCTCTCTCTCTCTCTCATACATACACAAATACATAAAAAGGGACAAGAATACCAAGGCTTTCATAAGAGGATCACAGGAATACATTACGTCATTCTTAATCAGGACAAATGGATATAGGAACCACAAAACCAGTGTCAGTCGAAACAAGACGAACATTCTCCCAATCTAGGGTGGACAAGTCAACACATTCTCCCTCCTTGGGGCATAAAACTACCATACTCCTCAGGGTGAAACATAACTAATATTAATGTATGTATATATTTTTTTGTTTTTGTTTCAACTCTCCAGGGTGAACAATACTATAAACATTCAATTCCAATCGTGTTTTCAGGGTGAACAAACTAACACTCAATGTCTTAATCATTTTTTTTTTTTAGGGTGATAAGACTAGCATACAATTCCTTTAACGTCTCAAGGTGAACAAACTACATCTTCTTCGACTTTTCAGGGTGAGCAAACTAACATTCCTCTTCTCAAACTCTAACAGACACAATTCCTACGATAAAAGACCACACGTTTCTCCCCGACAAGGGTGAACCAAACGGCATTCTCCACAGTCAGGGTGAGAGGGAGATTAGCATTCCTGTAGGGTGAAGGGTGAAGGGTGAAGGGTGAAGGGTGGACAAACATAACATACATACAGTTCTATTATCCTGCTTTCCCTGTGTGATTAAATTTGCATTAAGTAAAGCAGGTAATAATGGTCTCCTGCTTTGGATGAAGGACATTAATTTACACCTGAAAGCTAAAATTTGGGTTAGAGTATTAGTCTTCAATAAAAATAATGATATCAATACTAGAAATGCCAGTAAAAGTAATAATAATAATAATAATAATAATAATAATAATAATAATAATAATAATAATAATAATAATAATAATAATAATAATAATAATAATACCAATAATAATAATAATAATAATTCCGTAAATAAAATAAAATAAAAAGTAAATGTGTATAGTTATAAGTCTACGGTCAACTCTCTCCACATTTCACTTCCTGTTGGGGCGGAGCGACGGGAAGACACGGAATGTGATTGGCGGGGAGGATGTAGGCGGCTGATGGGCAAGGCTTCTGATTGGTTAGACTAATTATATGGGGATCAGCCTTACGAAAGCTTAGTGATTGGAAAAATATTGATGTTTATATTAACAGGAGTTTAATAATGGTATTCTGTTCCATAATACGTATTTCTTATCAGCATTTCACTGAATTGAACTCACTGAAAACGTGAATGAAAGAACGGTAACTATGGAAAAATATGCAATTTAAGAACATTTATAACTGAACACCGCGGCATAAATTTTTCTATAATTGAAGAGTTTTCGAAAAGATTATCTGGAATTCCGTCAGGTAATCCCAAAGGCGGAGCTCTGAGTGGGCGCCAAATTGAAGTAAGGGAGCGAGTGTAAAGGGAAGCAGATAAGGGGAGAGATAAAGTATAAATGAATAAAATATACCTTGAAACGACGAGGAGAGAGAGAGAGAGAGAGAGAGAGAGAGAGAGAGAGAGAGAGAGAGAGAGAGAGAGAGAGAGAGAGAGAGAGAGAGAGAGAGAGAGAGAGAGAGAGAGAGAGAGAGAGAGAGAGATTGCAATGTGGAAGGGTAAGGGCAACTGGGATGGATAAGTGAAGGGGAGAGAGGGTACGCGTAACGTGGGAAAGTGATGGGGCTTAGTGGTGAAGTGAGTGAAGGGCGCAGGAAATTCTTGATGGGTCAGGGGGATCTGAGTGGAAGTTTAGAGTTCCGGTGAAACGTGGGGAATGTTTAATTGATGTGTGGGCGTCCAAGGGAAGGTGGGGAAGGGAGGAAGAGAGGGAGAGAGCGAGGAAGGGAGAGAGAAGGAACAGATGGAGGGCAGATGGAATGAAGCACGGACGAGGGAACGAAGGGAAAGGGTTAAA
>JAPQNM010000016.1:2910057-2917557 GCA_029783475.1 Metacarcinus magister
GAGGGGCGTGGGGGGGGGAGGTAGGTGCTATTTGCCTTCTGATGCTCACATATCCGTTTCTACTTATGCATATGTATCCCTCTATCAACCCTACTTGCCTCCTTCTCCCTCCTTCCCTCCATGTTCTTTAGGGGGAGGAAAGGGAGACTAGGACAAAATGGAGAGACGGAGGAGAGGAATGAGAGAAAATAAGAGGAAGGAAGATAAGGTGTAAAGAGAAGAATTGAGAAGAGGAAGAATATATTGTTGGCACGTGAAACCGGAGAAAAAGAGAGAGGAAAGAAGACGACTGGAAGGAAGAGCAAGGTAGGAATCGAAGAATTGAAAGAGGAAGATGTAGGAGGAGGAGGGGGAGGAGGAAGAGGAAGAGAAGGAGGAGAAGGAAGAGGAAGAGCAGGTGGGAAAATGAGGACGAAAATAAAACACAGAACAAGGACGAGAAAACATGAAAAAGGAAGTGAAGGAGAACAAGAGGAAAACAAGACGTAGAAGACATATGATAAGAGGCTAAAAGAGGAGGAGGTAGGCAGGCATATGACACGGAAAGGAAGAAAAAGATAAATGAGGATAAAGAGGAGGAGGAGGAAGAGGAGGAGGAGGAGGAGGAGGAGGAGGAGGAGGAGGAGGAGGAGGAGGAGGAGGAGGAGGAGGAGGAGGAGGAGGAGAAGGAGGAAGAAGGGGTGTTCTAGTCTTGAAATATGACACTTGGAATCGCCCTATAACCCTCCCTGCAGCGTTATTTCCTTTTACACTCTCCCTTCCATGTGTGTGTGTGTGTGTGTGTGTGTGTGTGTGTGTGTGTGTGTGTGTGTGTGTGTGTGTGTGTGTGTGTGTGTGTTGTGCAACAAACTCCAAGAAATTTGTAATGTATCTTTTGGTAAAACACACACACACACACACACACACACACACACACACACACACACACACACACACACACACACACACACACACACACACACACACACACACATTATTAAAGCTGCCACAAGAGAACTCCCTCTTCTAGCTACAATTTTTTAGAGAACAATATATATTTATTCATATGGAAAAAATATTACTAGGCCTATTTTCCCTAAGGGTCATCGGCAATCAATTCTACAGCCCCGGGACCTTTAAACTTTTTTGGGATGATAGAAAATACTGGAGGTGATGTAGAAATAAAGTTTGATTTATGAAGAGAATAGTTTTATCTTCTCTCTCTCTCTCTCTCTCTCTCTCTCTCTCTCTCTCTCTCTCTCTCTCTCTCTCTCTCTCTCTCTCTCTCTCTCTCTCTCTCTCTCTCTCTCTCTCTCTCTCCTAAAAATGAACCGAAAACTTTCAGAGAAGAAAACTCATAAGGAGCTTTTTTTTTACCTTCTTTTTTTTTCGTGAGGGCGTGTGTGCTATAATTTTTAGGGTGAATGAAGAAAACACTGTAATTCAACTCCTGCCACAGAAAGAAAATTGGATTCCCTCATTTCTACGTATATCAACACGCGATGAAAGACTGTATAAGAAGTATGGTGGTAAATAGAAGGGATTATAATCTTTTAGTGTTCATGAATTCGTAGAAAAAAACAAGGGTGTTATTATTCAGTGGAGTTTTAAGAATTCTACTAATTACAAAGATTTATTATTATTTTTTTTTAATAAAGGTTTGTGACGCTATCATATTGGATTTATAAATGTAATATATTCTTAACCTTATTAATCAACGTATATTTAAGATACTAAAATAAATAAATAATCATAATTGTAATCTATGGACACTTAATTAAACTATTTAGTGTCCTTCATTCTCCTCATCACTGCTTTCAAATCTCGTTAACCCCAATAAAAAAAATAATACTAATAACAATATTATCCTCAAAAATATAATACCAAGAAATCATTTAGTTTTCCTTCACAAACCTAATTAAAGAAACTCTCATTTCTAGACTCACAGAAAAACGGAAACACAAACATGAAAAGAAAAGAAATCTCGCTCGTGATTAACCTTCTTACAGCGAATATTGGTTTTTCACTCTGCATTTTCAGTCTGTCATTGAACCTAAAGATTTCCCAGCAGATGGCGTGCTACAAATTGGATGAAGGTGAGGAAAAAAGGACGGGAGGGAGATGAAGAAAACATGAGGAAGAGAGGAGGAGGAGGAGGAGGAGGAGGAGGAGGAGGAGGAGGAGGAGGAGGAGGAGGAGGAGGAGGAGGAAAAGAAATATATAAGAAAATAAGAAGAAAAATAAGATGAAGCGTCCATTTGCTAAGAATTTTTAAGGTAAATATTTTCCTATCACCTTCCTATCCCTTTCTTTAGTAATTGTTGCTAATGCATTTATTTATTTTTTTCTTTAACTTTTCCATGATATCTTTAATCTATTTTCCTAAGACATATTTTTATTCCTGTTTATTTTTCTTCTATAGTTTTGTTTCCATCTTCCATCATATTGTGTTGCTGGTCATTGTCTTATTTACTTTAATTTCCTCCTCTCTCCACAATTTTGGTTTTATGTATATCAATATTTCCCTTCTACGTCGCATCTGAATTATCTCTATTTAATTATACATTTAACATTTCACTCATATTCTCTTTTTAAATAATCATTAATACTTATTTTCCTGTATTACTTCCACTATCTTCCATTTATCCTTTATCCTTTTCTCCTTTCATCATCCAATTCTCCCTTTACACTCTTCTTTTTTTACTCCTTGCCTCGCATATATTCCTTCCTACGTCGCTCCTTCGCATATTCTTCCTCGTATTCATAAATCACGTAATCAATAGCATTTTTCCCTAGCTGTCTCTCATAACTCATGCAGGAGAGGAACACTGCCTCACAAATTAACTTGAGAGTGAAATACAATGACCTGCCCAAATTTTATGATCCCTCCACCCGCTCTCAGAACCTCGAAAAGGATAAGGAAGGAGGAAAGCGAAGGAAGTTGAGGGAAGAATGGAACAATGAGGGAAAGGAGGAGGAGAGGGTAAGGGGGGGGGTAACATGTAAATGATAAAGTCCAACATATATCACGTCACCTAGTTCCTGATCTTAAACGTCACCCGTTAACTCCTCCTTCATAAACTTACTCCCTGGCTCGCAAGGCTCATTAACTCTTCTCCGAGTGTGACTAACTTTGGCCGCCTCCCTTGCGTCTCTTAACTAACAGCACCAGGCAGCTCAGCTCAGCTCAGCACGCGACCCTGACTCTTATCTTCTAAATTAAGTCTTTTCTGTTTTATCTTTTCAAAGTTATTTTTATGTGACTTTTTTTTTTAATCCTTGTCACCTAATGTTTCACCTTCAATGCCTAGTCATCTAAGTCTTAATTCATGTTCTTATTTTAGCATTTGTATAGCATCATCCAAATGTTCCCTTTCCTCTAGGCTACGTTCTATGAAAATCAATTATTCTATATACATTTTTTTTCCATATGACATCCTACTCGGTATCCTATTTCTCATTCCTTGTTACGCGTTTCATTCTACCTTCCACTCACGGTCTCAATCAACCCCACAATGTCCCAGCCACTCACTCACTGCCTGTCGAACAATGGAATTTGAATAGTTTTTCTCTCATCTCTTATTTCATTCCAGGATCTCCTTTCAACCATTATACTTTCCTGCTGCGCTACAGTGATACATGCACTCTATTAATTTACTTTTTTATATGTTCCCTTGTCCTACAGATTCTACACTATATATACATTTGGGTTTTGAGAAATACGTGGCCTAATGAAATCTGTTTTTTACCTCATTCGTATTCCTAGAAATTTCATCTTCTACCTGTTTGTTTAAGTAATGCTATATTGAATTTACTACGTGTTCCAATTTCTTATCTGGTCCCTGCAGCTTTCCTCTTCCCAGTCACCCCACCCACCTGTTGCCTGAGGATCTGGTCACGTGTGTATCCCCAAGGGCGGCCCACCAAGTGATCAAAGGTGAGAGATTTGGGCAGCATGGTTTTCTCTCCTTTTTCACTTCCCTCCCTTTTCTTCCCTTTCTCCTCCTCCTCCTCCACCACCTTCTTCTCTTCGTCTTTCTTCTTCTGTCTATGCTGATGCAGGATTAATGGAATGTTGGTTATATTTTCAAGGTCACATTACATCCTTTGCTGCATACGTGGAAGGACAGATGCAGTTGTGAGGCTGTTCACTTCCTTAAATTTTTCTATACTGTCTTAACACAAAAAAAGTTACAGCTTAGCATTTTCTTTCACTGCTCGTTTTATTTGCCTTCAGTCTGCTGCATATATGAAAAAATTTTTGTGTTGTTTTATTTTCAGTCTCATTGGTATGACTGCAGCACGGGGTAAGTCAGCACCAGAGGAAAAGTGTCTGAGAGCAGCACACTTTCCTCACACAATCTGCACCTTTCTTTGGCTTCGTTTCGTTTTTTTCTGTGTCACACCAACTTCTCGAAGCTAAACAGCGGACCATGTAAACTTCAACACCATGTTATAATGAACTGTGCAACGAAATCATTATATCAATTAATACAATACCACACTGAGCTGCCATAGTTATTTCATTAGTTTAGGTTCTAGTAATTCTTTCTTATACTTTTCACAGGTTAAATCGCCTCGCACAAGTAAGGTTCAAGGTTCATCACAAGTCACACTCACCTGGATGACCGACCTTCAGACAAAATAATAATGTTCCAGCTACGTAATCTATAAGTAGCATGGTTTAAAAATGTACTTGATTGGGTTGAGATAAAGGAGAAGCGAGGAGTGTTTGCCTAAGTGAAGGACGTGAAGAGGGTAAGCAGATAAGAGTAACGCAGGAACGAAGAGCTTCAGGACATTACACTGTGTCACCTACCAAAATGTCCTTAGAGGAAGTAAGAGGTAATAACGAGTGTGTAATTAGAGTAAGGAGGTGTGGTGATGACGGCAGATGAAGGTAATACAATGGAGTTATTAAGTGAGGTCTAATAACATAATTACAGTTTGAAAAATAGACGTGGAACAGTAATTTATCTACCTCTGTCTAACTATATGTACTGGCTGATAGATAAACAAATAAACAGACACAGATAAATAGATAGATATATAGATGCATAGATAAATACAAAAATACATATGTAACAATACAGCACATATGATATTTTGTACCATTCTTTTTTCACTGTCTATATAACACCCAATCAACTGTCTCTATCTATCCTTGGCTTTTGTTTTCCTATCCATCTTTCTCACTCATTATTTTTGTATTCGTCTCAATTTCCCTTCGTGTCTCCGTCCACCCGTCCATCTGTCTTACATTTTCCCTCCACCTCTGTCACTTGTACACTAACGACGCACACACCTCACCCATTACCTTATCATTAACATTATTTATACTTGCTGGACTAATTTTATGGCGCAATGAAGAAATAAATTACCTAGATAGATAGATAGATAAATTGATAGATAGATAGATAGACAGATAAATGGGGAGAGAGAGAGAGAGAGAGAGAGAGAGAGAGAGAGAGAGAGAGAGAGAGAGAGAGAGAGAGAGAGAGAGAGAGAGAGAGAGAGAGAGAGAGAGAGAGAGAGAACAATCCAGTGACCTTGAACATTGCCAAGTTGACCTTATTCCAAAATCTCTCTCTCTCTCTCTCTCTCTCTCTCTCTCTCTCTCTCTCTCTCTCTCTCTCTCTCTCTCTCTCTCTCTCTCTCTCTCTCTCTCTCGTTACTGGTTATTTGCATCACCACTTCTTTACAGTTTTTTGTCTAATTTAATTTGCTTCATATCCATTAATTATTTTTACGACCGTAATTACATCAATAATTATGTGTATCTATTTTTTACGCTTCATTTCATACACCTTGTTAATATATAAATCTTTCCTAATTACTATTGCCATTACAATTACTATCTTTATATTATTATTACTATCATTATTCTTATCATCATCATTATCATCTTAGCTTCGATTATTTTGTTATTTAATTGTATCATTTATTTTCCTTTTCCTCGCTCACCTTACCTATCCTCCCAAACCTCATGATTGTGATTATTTATGTTCCTCCTTGTTTTGTTTTTCCCTCTTCTATCCTCACACTGATAGGTGAGTACATGGAAAAATAACCTTGAATATTATAGATGAAATGATATTGTTATAAGCTAGTTGGTTTGTGTCTTATTAACTCCTCCTCCTCCTCCTCCTCCTCCTCCTCCTATCAAATTATACTACTGATTAATAGTTGAAATCATTGGCAAGTTGAGACTGAAGAACACACAGATAGACTTACAGACAGACATACAGAGACAGACACATAAAAACCGACAGACATAGGAAGAGAACAAATTACACACGCATTAATGTATATATATGTGGAAGTAAATGATGAAAAAGTGGCCATTTAACGTAATACAACACACATATATAATTGAACCACCACAAGATAATTCAACGACACACCACACACAGAGGACACAACAACACCAGGTGAGGAACATAAATATAAACACACGGAATTACACAGATTAAAAAAGAAATGTATAGACACATAAATACACCAGCTATACACAGTCAAAATTACACCATTACAATACGTATAATAATAATAATAATAATAATAATTAATAAAAATAAACGCAAAAACAATACAATTCCAGTATCCAGGACGAAAAAAATAAATAAATAATAAAAACATTGTGTATGCATGTATTCATTTATCTCTTAAATATACATACAAAATTACTTTCATATACATTTTTAAGTAGTAGGGAGTGAAATATGATGCAGCATTAATGGATGACATCACGTAATCTTCACACATACACACACACACACACACACACACACACACACACACACACACACACACACACACACACACACATCACCTGACCAACACATCACCTGTATACACACACGTTCAGGTAATAAAAAAAATCACAATCTATCTATCTTTCACCTGTTCCTCACCTGCCTCTACCTGTTCCTTTCCTCCAATAATCAAATGTCTCTTCTTTTTTAACTCTTTGCAAATATCTAAACTTCACTTGAAAATTTCCTCTCATCCCTATCTATCCTTCTCATCCTCTCATCTCATCATTCTCTTTCTCCATCCACCTGCATCATCATCATCATCCTCTTCTTCCTCCTCTTCTTCCATTCCTCAACATGACCTCATAAGAATTAAAATCAGACTATAAACTTTGCGTAAAATTTTGGTTATTCTGAGAACTTTAGATAGTTGGAGGAAACTTAAGGAAACATGGGAGAAGGAGAAGAAGCATAGACGGATAAAGGAGGAGAGAAAGAAAGGAAGATGAAGGTAGAACAAGCAAATAAGAGAGAATAATAAGTGAAGAGCAGGAAAGGAGTGTAGTGTAAGGGTGGTGAAGTATATGGAAGAAAGGAAAATTAAGGGAAATAAATACATAGAAGTAAAACAAATAATAAGTAAAATTAAAGAAAAGGTTATATAGGAAAATAGAATAAGGGAGATGAGGGAGTTGTAAGAAAATAGAAACAGAGGAGGAAGAGAAAATAAAGGTTAAGAACACAAGGCGGAGAAATATATATAAAA
>JAPQNM010000016.1:2925057-2942557 GCA_029783475.1 Metacarcinus magister
AGGAGGAGGAGGAGGAGGAGGAGGAGGAGGAGGACGATGACGACGAGGAGGACGAGGAGGAGGAATAGAAAGAGGAGGAGGAATAGAATGGGAAGGAGGAGTAGGAGAATGAAAGGAGTGACAGGGGAAGGTTTGCTCATTTCACAGGCTCTGGCAACACTGCACCTGCGCCAAGGGGGGGGGGCCGGGTCTCATCCCGCTCCTGCCCCCTCCACCTCCCCCCCCCGACACACCTTTACCTTTCCAAGCAAAAGGTATTGAGTTGCACGGTGTAAGTAAACGCGTATTTCTTTTTTTTCTTTTTTTGGGATTAACCTTGATTACGTGACCTCACACTCACCTCTCTCCCTCCCCCCCCCCTTGTTGTCTGCCAGGGAAGAGGGAGAACTGAGAATAAAAAAAAGAAGAAGGAGGCAGGGATAGACAGGTGGAGAAAGGGGAGAAGGAAGAGTAAGGGGAGAAAAAGTGTTAGGGAAGGGGAGATGAGGGGAGATGAGGGGAGATGTGGGGAGAGGATGAAGGGTTGGACGTGGACAGCTGTGTAAGGAGGATATAGGTAACAAGGGAATGCAAAAGGAAATTGATAATAAGAGAGAGTGATGGGTAAAGGGGGGGTGGAGGGACAGAGGAAGGAAAGGAGATGTGAGACAAGGATGACATAAAGGGTACATTTATCTCTCTCTCTCTCTCTCTCTCTCTCTCTCTCTCTCTCTCTCTCTCTCTCTCTCTCTCTTTCTCATTTTCTCTCTTCCTCTCATTGTTTTCCTCTTCCTGCTCTTCCTTCCGAGTCTTTCCACTCCGTTTTTTCCTTTTTGAATCCTTCCATCCTTCCTTCCTTCCTTCCTTCCTTCCTTCCTTTCGTTCCCTCCTTTTTAGTTGTCATGCATCAATATTTTCTTTATTTTTTTTCACTGCTTTCCATATATGCAAGGATTTGTTGCAGTATATGTGTATGTTTCAAAACACACATTATGTTGATTTTTTTTTTTAATACGTAGTGGAAGTCAAAGATTATCAATGTTACATACTTTAAAAAAAAATCGTTACTTTAATAATGATAATGATAATAGTAATAATAGTAATAATACTAATAATACTAATAATACTAATAATACTAATAATATTCCATTGGACAACAACAAAAATATATAACACAAAAAATAATACTGCAAATCGAAAAACGTTACATGTATACATAAAACCTTTTTATTTTACTCCTGAAATAGATAAAAACAAAATAAATAAGTGAACCTGAAATGCGCAGAGGAAAAACAAAACTGAAATTCGTACAGAGAAAAATAATAAAAAGCAAAACCGATGCAAAAATCACTTGAATGAATAACAAAAATAGCATTAACCACAAACCAATTCCCTTCGTTCTTCATACTAACAACTTGATCATACTTCACACTGACACAAACACAGATAAAGTATTGAGAGCAAAGATTGAAATAAGGTAGAATTTTTCCGTCAAAACCCATCAAAGAAGCTATTTTTTATTTAACATTTTTAGAGTAATAGTTAAAGTTAGGAATACCAGATGAGGTTTATCAACTTCCCTGTATTATTGACTCCCTAAGTGACGGGTGTGTTAACGATAATCACTTTGTGGATTGAAGTTCTGAAGAAAAAATTGCTTTCCTTCCCATTATCACAATCCCTTAAATATTTGACTTAGAATCATGATAACAATAACTACAAGAAGTGCATCTCATCCTTCTACTTAAGGGGGGTGGAGGGGGGGCGGGGGATGGATGCAAGTGTGTTTCATTTCACCCTTGCATTTTCACATGTTTCCCTGGGCCACCCACTATTGCGTCACCCGTCAGTTAACAGTTAAACCAAGACCTGAACACTGTAGTAACCTTTGTGTACGTAGATAAGGACCTCAACTGCCTCCCTTCTAGATTCCTAACCCGAAGATTAAGCAAAAAAATTTAGCCAAACTTAAGCCAAAATTAAACCAAAATTAAGCACAGAAGCACAAAGGCTGGATACCACTTGTCACACACACACACACACACACACACACACACACACACACACACACACACACACACACACACACACACACCTTCCTTCCTTCATCATAATCAATATCCTTGTAAGTAATTTCGCCACCAAGGTCGTGCATGTCGCGTATATATATCCGAACCCTTCCTTCCTCCCTTCCTTCCTTCCTTCCTTCCTTCCTTCCTTCCTTCCTTCCTTCCTTCCTTCCTTCCTTCCTTCCTTCCTTCCTTCCTTCTCTTCCCTTCCTTCCTTCCCTTCCCCTTCTTTCCTTCCCTTCCCCTTCCTTCCTTCCTTCTCTCCCTCTCCAATCTTCCTTCCTTCATTCCTTCCTTGCCTTCCACTTCCTTCCCTGCCTGCCCACCACAACACGGAGGTAAAAATGAAGCAGACAAAACCATAGGATTCACCCAAGCAGCCGCCTAAGACCTTGAAGATTTAACAGCGAGCAAGTGAAGAAGTCCTACGCAGGATATTATAATTTTAATTCACATCCTACAAGGGAAGTCATAAGGTTTAAAATGGACAAAGTAAAAATTTCAAAGTCGATCTCATAGCAGCTCTTAAAAAAAAAATTAATAATAAAAAAAAATAATAATAAAATGATATATATATTTATTTATTATATAAATAAATAAATAATAAAAAAGCTTAAATTTTCACTATATATAAGTGTGTGTGTGTGTGTGTGTGTGTGTGTGTGTGTGTGTGTGTGTGTGTGTGTGTGTGTGTGTGTGTGTGTGTGTTTACGGGAAGACATGTTGACCTAAGAAACAAACAGA
Organism: Metacarcinus magister; assembly: GCA_029783475.1. Classification (NCBI taxonomy): domain Eukaryota; kingdom Metazoa; phylum Arthropoda; class Malacostraca; order Decapoda; family Cancridae; genus Metacarcinus; species Metacarcinus magister. Next base: position 2,927,850 of record JAPQNM010000016.1, read on the forward strand.
AACAAGACGACACGAGATGTAACAAAGGTAACACTTCACATCCCACCAGGAGGCTAACACCCCCTCCCCCCCAGCCCACCCCGCCACACACACACACACACACACACACACACACACACACACACACACACACACACACACACACTCACATCATCCTTAACACTGACGGATTTCTTAAGACGAAAAGAAACACGTGAAAGAATGGAAGTAAAAAAAAACATAACTTTTGCACTATAACCAGGAGGAAAATATACCAGAATGACAATATACAACAATACGCTTTCCTTCTTGAAGCTACAGATTTAGTATGGCATAAACACACACACACACACACACACACACACACACACACACACACACACACACACACACACACACACACACACACACACACACACACACACACACCTCCCACACCTTAACCCACTTGCCTGGAATCCCTAACTCAGAATCTCGTGAACCCAAGACATCAAAAAAGGCGGAAAACGGTGTAATATATGGAAATAAGAGTCAAACTTTACTTCTTTGGGTTCACTCTTTTATAATTCACATCTAGGCAAAGAAAACGGGCTGAGGACTTCCAATCAATCATTATATAAACAATCTTTAGGTAACTTTTATATATCATTAATCAAATTCCAGTGACTTAGACATTTTTTTTCCCCGGTAACTTAAGTATTTTTTTTTGTATAGAATTCATGTCTAACTATTCTACACGGTTATAGTGATACATACAGGTGTGCTAATTAAGGGGGGTGTAAGGGGGGGTGAGGGAGGAGGGGAGGGGGGTTGACGGAGACACATGCAGGTCCGGTGCACAGACACAACACATTGCTACTGGCTACACACGCTACACCCTATGTGTATATATGTGTTAGTCATGGTGAGGTACAGTACACAGCTTATAAGTGAGAGGGGGAAGGTAGACCCCAAAAATAATGGAGGTGCTGTACTTTTCTTTTTTGAGTTTAAGAATATATACACAAAATTTTGAAGATAAAGGTATCAAATAAAATGTAGGTAATTCATCCAGCTAATATTTCTAATCAAAATGAAAAAAAAAAATATTTGGTTTATATATATATGTATGTATATATAATAAGCAGAGGCAATTTCCAGCAGTAATAATATATTGAAAAAAAAAAGTAAACGATATAATACAACAAGCCAAGAAGCAACTATATGAATATTAAAGAAAAATAAATTTATATAGATATGAATAACAATAATAACAATGATAATAATAATAATAATAATAATAATAATAATAATAATAATGACGCCAGGAGAGAAAAATTTGAAATATATTCTTGTTTACGTCAAATTAGCTTCTTGTTTATGCACAAACTAAACAAGAATCAACGACCTGATGAAAACGAGATTATGAGAACGACTTACCAGGACGTGTGATGATACCTGCAGAAGGGGAAGAACAACGGTAATAGGAGGAGGAGGAGGAGGAAGAGGAGGAGGAGGAGGAGATACAGGTGATGAAGAGGCAGTAAGAGATAGAAAAAAAAGGAAGAACCGAGACTAAAATATGTGCAAGCAATAATAATAAAAAAAATAAGGAGTATCCCATTAAAAAAAATAATTGAAAGGAAAAGTAGAAATTAATTGATTTTGTATACGAATGAAAAACAGAATTTATACAAAAGGTAATTCCAAGAGTGAGAAAAAATAAACCAGATGTATTAAAGAATATTACACAAAATAAATCGATTACAAATGATAAAGAAAACTGATATGAGAATAGATAATAATGACGGTCAAAATAAAAATAAAATAAAAAAGAAACCAATAGATAACATAAAAAAACGCAATAAACGAATTAGATCGGAAATGAAAGAAAACACTCAGATAAAAAATAAAAAATACTGGTGACGTGAGAGAAAGAAAAACTCAAAAAAAGTAAAGGAAAATTTAAGAGTATATAAAAAACATGGTAAAGAAATAGACATAAAATAACAAATGAAGAAAAAAGAAAAAAAACGTAGCGAATGGGATAACAACAGAGAATAATAATAATAATAAAAAACGAATACATGAAATAAATAATAAAAAAAAATATTAACACAAACCAAAACGACCCAATAAAGAAAAAAAAAACACACCAATAATAATAACAATAACAATAACAACAATAAAGATAATAACAACAATAAAACACCTTAGAAAAAAAACAACACAACAGAAAATAATATGAAAGGGGAAATTGGAGGTAAAAAAAAAGAGGGGAAATTGTAGTAGTAATAAAGAGGGAAAAAAAGAGAGGAAAAAAAAGAGGGGAAAAAGAGGGGAAAATGGACACCGCTGATCTTACCTCATTATCGTACTCCGTGATCTCCTCCTCTTCGTCGGTGGGGAAAGCGGGGGTGTGGGGGGGCGAAGTGAGGGGAAGAGGGGGAAGTTCAGACTCGCTCGACAATACAGATCCAGAATGCTGTTAGGAATAGAGGTGGAGGGGGTGAGGAAGTGGAATTCAGTGTTGATGGAGTGGAGTGGATTGGTGTTTCAAGTGGAGTGTTTCAAGTGGAGTGTTTCAAGTGGAGTGTCATGTGGGTTCAGGAATGATGATAAGTGGAAGAGGGATGTGGATAGGGAGTAAGTGGAGTGTGATGTGATTTAGGAATGATGTGGAGTAATAGTGGATAAATGTGGTTTGAAATGGCGTAAAGAATGATGAAATGTAAGAAAGAAAGTGGACAATATAATGGTTTTAGCGGTAGGATGAGGTGGAGGATATGTAAGGTGGAGAGGTGCTTTGTGTGGTGTTGTAAGATATAAGAAGGTTAGGTTAAGCTTATTATCTATCACCTTCCCTCTCCATCCAATCTCCTTCTAATATTCTTAGCAAGATAAAAAATATATGAAGACGGTAAGGCTTTGTCACCCATTCCATTGTACCGTTTTCTATGTTACTGAAAACTATTCTGTTGCAGGGCTGACTCGTGTGCAAAAATCTCATATTATTATTACTATTTTTTTTTTACGCTACATAAATAAAAGTTTTGATTATAAATTGAAAAAAATATATAAATCATCCAATCAGCATTCTCGTCCACTCCAATCTTCACCAATCAGTTGTTTTGCCCTCGACTCACACAACCCAATCAATACCTCGCCTTATCACACATACCAATTAGCACTTTTGTTATGTAAATCAGCACTTTTACCTCCTCCTTCTATCCGTCTCACTCTCACCAATCATTCTTCTCACCCAATCCTAATCCATCCAAAATATCCAACAAATAACCTTCCAATCCTAATCCAGTAAATCATCACTCTTAATCTCTCCTTCCATGTCTACCAATCCTTCCATTCACCCTTTCACTCAACCAATCATCACTTACCCTGTGGCCGCTGTACACCTGCTCCTCGGAGAAGTCGTCGAGGTCATTGTCGTAGTCTGGAATGTCGTCCTCGCTGGCGTCGTCCCTGTTGAGGTCATGGTCGTCCTCGAGGGAGCGGTCCAAGAGTTGACTGTCCGTGTCTCGAGGTGTTCCCAGCTCCCCGAGGATGGCGTCAAGCTAGAAGAAACACCAAGGTTACACACACAAACAGAAACACACGCGTACTATTTATTACATTAGTATACATGCTAGGTGAACAAAGGGTTAGATTTAAGGGTGTATACATAGAGGAGAGAACGAGTATTCATAGGAAGGGTAAGTGCAGGTATGTACGTACGTACACACACACACACACACACACACACACACACACACACACACACACACACACACACACACACACACACACATACAGACAATACACCAGCATTTCTATTTCATGTAATGCAGGTGAGAGCAGCGCAGTGAATGTAGGTGTATGTGGACTGATACATAGAAATGAATAACGAAGCCTGAACCTGCAACACCGTAGGAGTAAAGCTGAGAGGCACACGCTACCCTGCCATGCCGTCTACTTTGACTAATAACTCTGTTTGTATAAACTTTCGAAGCCAGTCGCAAAATAAGAACGAAATCAATGCTCTACAGCAGTGGTTCCCAAACTGTGGTACGCGTACCACTAGTGGTACGCGAGGGCCTTACAGGTGGTACGTGAAGCCACAAACAATATTTTTTATTTTTAAAGTAGTGATTCTTAACCTGGGTTCGATCGAACCCCAGGGGTTCGTTGAGTCAATCTCAGTGGTTCGGCAGAGGTCAAGAATTCAAAGACTATTTTAAACAAAAGGTAAAGACAAAGGTAAAAACATTCATCCACAAACATTTCAAAACATATTCATTCTTTAGTAACATTTATCACCGTGCGACAGATTCCATACTATTTGGATAAAAGTGAATGCCTGGTTATTATAGTCCGACAGATCTTAGCAGAGCTTTCTGGTGGGACAGAATCCAGTCTTCCCATGGGTCCAACGTTGCCATGTCTACGTGAACTAGCCAGTTAAAACTTGATGTACATAAGTAAAAGGCATATAAAATGTTTTAACGAAAATCCATGCAACATAAAATATAAAAAAATTATGTATAAAATGAAAGTTAACGTGCTACGCTTACGATATTCATATGAATATCGAAGCGCGGCATACATTTTTTACAGGGTTGCTTGGAAAACGTTATCACTTTTATCAACGTTCACCGTAGTTCTTATTCAGGTAAATGTTGCAATAACTGTGTTCTAAATACAATATGAAGGAATATAGCAATAAAATGAGGTATTTCCTATATAAAATAAATATTGTAAACTCCCTTCAAACGGCAGCACTCATTTTTTAACCTCAGGACAGGTCACCTGTTAAGCGCGTACAAACACACACACACACACATACACACACACACACACACACACACACACACACACACACACACACACACACACACACACACACACACACACATCCTTTTTCCATAAACATGAATTTCTTCCTCATTTTTTCGAAAGCTATTAGAGATATTGGAAATATAATTGCAGCATCTGATAGACCTAATTAAACTCTAAAACTGTCATTATGAATATTTGTTCTATGACTAATAATTACGCAGTAAAATGAAACCGTATATTTATATAAAAACATGTCTTTCCTCCTCATTTTCTCGACAGCTATTAGAGATATTGGAAATATCATTGCAGCATCTGATAGACCTAATTAAACTGTACAACTGTAATTATGAATATTTGTTCTATGACTCATAATTACGCAGTAAAATAAAACTTTATATTTATATAAAAACATGACTTTCCTCCTCATTTTCTCGAAAGCTATTAGAGATATTGGAAATATCATTGCAGCATCTGATGGACCAAATTAAACTGTACAACTGATATTATGAATATTTGTTGTATGACTAATAATTACGCAGTAAAATAAAACTTTATATTTATATAAAAACATTACTTTCCTCCTCATTTTCTCGAAAGCTATTAGAGATATTGGAAATATCATTGCAGCATCTGATAGACCTAATTAAACTGTACAACTGCAATTATGAATATTTGTTCTACGACTCATAATTACGCAGTAAAATAAACTTTATATTTATATAGAAACATGACTTTACTCCTCATTTTCTCGAAAGCTATTAGAGATATTGGAAATATCATTGCAGCATCTGATAGGCCTAATTAAACTGTACAACTGTACTTATGAATATTTGTTCTTTGACTCATAATTACGCAGTAAAATAAAACTATATATTTATATAAAAACATGAATTTCCTCCTCATTTTCTCGAAAGCTATTAGAGATATTGGAAATATAATTGCAGCATCTGATGGACCTAATTAAACTGTACAACTGATATTATGAATATTTGTTGTATGACTAATATTTACTCAGTAAAATAAAACTTTATATTTATATAAAAACATGACTTTCCTCCTCATTTTCTCGAAAGCTATTAGAGATATTGAAAAAATCATTGCAGCATCTGATAAACCTAATAAAATTGTACAACTGTCATTATGAATATTTGTTCTATGACTCATAATTACGCAGTAAAATGAAACTTAATATTCATATAAAAACATGAATTTCCTCCTCATTTTCTCGAAAGCTATTAGAGATATTGGAAATATCATTGCAGCATCTGATACACCTAATTAAACTGTAAAACTGACATTATGAATATTTGTTCTATGACTAATAATTACGCAGTAAAATAAAACCGTATAATTATATAAAAACACGATTTTCCTCCTCATTTTCTCGAAAGATATTAGAGATATTGGAAATATCATTACAGAATCTGATAGACCTAATTAAAATCTACTACTGTCATTATGAATATTTGCTCTAGTACTAATATATACTGAATTTTACTTTTTTATAAATTACTTTCTTCCTCATTTTCTCGAAAGCTATTAGAGATATCGGAAATATCATTGCACCATCTGATACACCTAATTCAACTGTACAACTGTCATTATGAATATTTGTTCTATGACTAATAATTACGCAGTAAAATAAAACCGTATATTTATATAAAAACATGACTTTCCTCCTCATTTTCTCGAAAGCTATTAGATATTGGAAATATCATTGCAGCATTTGATACACCTAATTAAACTGTAAAACTGTCATTATGAATATTTGTTCTATGACTAATAATTACGCAGTAAAATGAAACTTAATATTTATATAAAAACATGACTTTCCTCCTCATTTTCTCGAAAGCTATTAGAGATATTGGAAATATCATTGCAGCATCTGATACACCTAATTAAATTGTACAACTGATATTATGAATATTTGTTCTATGACTAATAATTACGCAGTAAAATTAAACTTTATATTTATATAAAAACATGACTTTCCATCTCATTTTCCCGAAAGCTATTAGAGATATTGGAAATATCATTGCAGCATCTGATAGACCTAATTAAACTGTACAACTGTAATTATGAATATTTGTTCTATGACTCATAATTACGCAGTAAAATGAAACTTAATATTTATATAAAAACATGACTTTCCTCCTCATTTTCTCGAAAGCTATTAGAGATATTGGAAATATCATTGCAGCATCTGATACACCTAATTAAAATTGTACAACTGATATTATGAATATTTGTTCTATGACTAATAATTACGCAGTAAAATTAAACTTTATATTTATATAAAAACATGACTTTCCTTCTCATTTTCCCGAAAGCTATTAGAGATATTGGAAATATCATTGCAGCATCTGATAGACCTAATTAAACTGTACAACTGATATTATGAATATTTGTTCTATGACTAATAATTACGCAGTAAAATTAAAACTTTATATTTATATAAAAACATGACTTTCCTTCTCATTTTCCCGAAAGCTATTAGAGATATTGAAATATCATTGCAGCATCTGATAGACCTAATTAAACTGTACAACTGTAATTATGAATATTTGTTCTATGACTCATAATTACGCAGTAAAATGAAACTTATATTTATATAAAAACATTACTTTCCTCCTCATTTTCTCGAAAGCTATTAGAGATATTGGAAATATCATTGCAGCATCTGATACACCTAATTAAATTGTACAACTGATATTATGAATATTTGTTCTATGACTAATAATTACGCAGTAAAATTAAACTTTATATTTATATAAAAACATGACTTTCCTCCTCATTTTCCCGAAAGCTATTAGAGATATTGTAAATATCATTGCAGCATCTGATAGACCTAATTAAACTGTACAACTGTCATTATGAATATTTGTTCTATGACTCATAATTACGCAGTAAAATAAAACTTTATATTTATATAAAAACATGACTTTCCTCCTCATTTTCTCGAAAGCTATTAGAGATATTGGAAATATCATTGCAGCATCTGATAGACCTAATTAAACTGTACAACTGATATTATGAATATTTGTTCTATGACTAATAATTACGCAGTAAAATAAAACTTTATATTTATATAAAAACATGACTTTCCTCCTCATTTTCCCGAAAGCTATTAGAGATATTGGAAATATCATTGCAGCATCTGATACACCTAATTAAACTGTACAACTGTAATTATGAATATTTGTTCTATGACTCATAATTACGCAGTAAAATGAAACTTTATATTTATATAAAACATGACTTTCCTCCTCATTTTCTCGAAAGCTATTAGAGATATTGGAAATATCATTGCAGCATCTGATAGACCTAATTAAACTGTACAACTGATATTATGAATATTTGTTCTATGACTATAATTACGCAGTAAAATAAAACTTTATATTTATATAAAAACATGACTTTCCTCCTCATTTTCTCGAAAGCTATTAGAGATATTGGAAATATCATTGCAGCATCTGATAGACCTAATTAAACTGTACAACTGTATTATGAATATTTGTTCTATGACTCATATTACGCAGTAAAATAAAACTTTATATTTATATAAAAACATGACTTTCCTCCTCATTTTCTCGAAAGCTATTAGAGATATTGGAAAATATCATTGCAGCATCTGATGGACCTAATTAAACTGTACAACTGTCATTATGAATATTTGTTCTATGACTCATAATTACGCAGTAAAATGAAACTTATATTTATATAAAACATGAATTTCCTCCTCATTTTCTCGAAAGCTATTAGAGATATTGGAAATATCATTGCAGCATCTGATAGACCTAATTAAACTGTACAACTGACATTATGAATATTTGTTCTATGACTAATAATTACGCAGTAAAATAAAACGTTATATTTATATAAAAACACGACTTTTCCTCCTCATTTCCTCGAAAGCTATTAGAGATATTGGAAATATCATTGCAGCATCTGATAGACCTAATTAAACTCTACTACTGTCATTATGAATATTTGTCTCTAGTACTAATATATACTGAATTTTACTTTTTTTAAAATGAATTTCCTCCTCATTTTCTCGAAAGCTATTAGAGATATTGGAAATATCATTGCACCATCTGATACACCTAATTCAAACTGTACAACTGTCATTATGAATATTTGTTCTATGACTAATAATTACGCAGTAAAATAAAACTTATATTTATATAAAAACATGACTTTCCTCCTCATTTTCTCGAAAGCTATTAGAGATATTGAAAATATCATTGCAGCATTTGATACACCTAATTAAACTGTATAACTGTCATTATGAATATTTGTTCTATGACTAATAATTACGCAGTAAAATGAAACTTAATATTTATATAAAAACATGACTTTCCTCCTCATTTTCTCGAAAGCTATTAGAGATATTGGAAATATCATGCACATCTGATACCTATTAAATGTACACTGATATGATTTGTTCTATGACTAATAATTACGCAGTAAAATTAAACTTTATATTTATATAAAAACATGACTTTCCTTCTCATTTTCCCGAAAGCTATTAGAGATATTGGAAATATCATTGTAGCATCTGATAGACCTAATTAAACTGTACAACTGTAATTATGAATATTTGTTCTATGACTCATAATTACGCAGTAAAATGAAACTTAATATTTATATAAAAACATGATTTTCCTCCTCATTTTCTCGAAAGCTATTAGAGATATTGGAAATATCATTGCAGCATCTGATACACCTAATTAAATTGTACAACTGATATTATGAATATTTGTTCTATGACTAATAATTACGCAGTAAAATTAAACTTTATATTTATATAAAAACATGACTTTCCTTCTCATTTTCCCGAAAGCTATTAGAGATATTGGAAATATCATTGCAGCATCTGATAGACCTAATTAAACTGTACAACTGTAATTATGAATATTTGTTCTATGACTCATAATTACGCAGTAAAATGAAACTTAATATTTATATAAAAACATGACTTCCTCCTCATTTTCCCGAAAGCTATTAGAGATATTGGAAATATCATTGCAGCATCTGATACACCTAATTAAACTGTACAACTGTCATTATGAATATTTGTTCTATGACTAATAATTACGCAGTAAAATGAAACTTAGTATTTATTTAAAAACATGAATTTCCTCCTCATTTTCCCGAAAGCTATTAGAGATATTGGAAATATCATTGCAGCATCTGATACACCTAATTAAACTGTACAACTGTGATTATGAATATTTGTTCCATGACTAATAATTACGCAGTAAAATTAAACTTAATATTTATATAAAAACATGACTTTCCTCCTCATTTTCCTCGAAAGCTATTAGAGATATTGGAAATATCATTGCAGCATCTGATACACCTAATTAAACTGTACAATTGTCATTATGAATATTTGTTCTATGACTAATAATTACGCAGTAAAATGAAACTTAATATTTATATAAAAACATGAATTTCCTCCTCATTTTCCCGAAAGCTCTTAGAGATATTGGAAATATCATTGCAGCATCTGATACACCTAATTAAACTGTACAACTGTCATTATGAATATTTTTTCTATGACTAATAATTACGCAGTAAAATAAAACTTAATATTTATATAAAAACATGACTTTCCTCCTCATTTTCTCGAAAGCTATTAGAGATATTGGAAATATCATTGCAGCATCTGATACACCTAATTAAATTGTACAACTGATATTATGAATATTTGTTCTATGACTAATAATTACGCAGTAAAATTAAACTTTATATTTACATAAAAACATGACTTTTCCTCCTCATTTTCTCGAAAGCTATTAGAGATATTGGAAATATCATTGCAGCATCTGATACACCTAATCAAAATGTACAACTGTCATTATGAATATTTGTTCTATGACTAATAATTATGCAGTAAAATGAAACTTAATATTTATATAAAAACATGACTTTCCTCCTCATTTTCTCGAAAGCTATATGAGATATTGGAAATATCATTGCAGCATCTGATACACCTAATTAAACTGTACAAACTGTCATTAAGAATATTTGTTCTATGACTAATAATTACGCAGTAAAATGAAACTTAGTATTTATATAAAAACATGACTTTCCTCCTCATTTTCCCGAAAGCTATAAGAGATATTGGAAATATCATTGCAGCATCTGATACACCTAATTAAACTGTACAACTGTGATTATGAATATTTGTTCTATGACTAATAATTAAGCAGTAAAATTAAACTTAATTTTTATATAAAAACATGACTTTCCTCCTCATTTTCCCGAAAGCTATTAGAGATATTGGAAATATCATTGCAGCATCTGATACACCTAATTAAACTGTACAACTGTCATTATGAATATTTGTTCTATGACTAATAATTACGCAGTAAAATGAAACTTAATCTTTATATAAAAACATGACTTTCCTCCTCATTTTCTCGAAAGCTCTTAGAGATATTGGAAATATCATTGCAGCATCTGATACACCTAATTAAACTGTACAACTGTCATTATGAATATTTGTTCTATGACTAATAATTACGCAGTAAAATGAAACTTAATATTTATATAAAAACATGACTTTCCTCCTCATTTTCTCGAAAGCTATTAGAGATATTGGAAATATCATTGCAGCATCTGATACACCTAATTAAATTGTACAACTGATATTATGAATATTTGTTCTATGACTAATAATTACGCAGTAAAATTAAACTTTATATTTATATAAAAACATGACTTTCCTTCTCATTTTCCCGAAAGCTATTAGAGATATTGGAAATATCATTGCAGCATCTGATACACCTAATCAAAATGTACAACTGTCATTATGAATATTTGTTCTATGACTAATAATTATGCAGTAAAATGAAACTTAATATTTATATAAAAACATGACTTTCCTCCTCATTTTCTCGAAAGCTATAAGAGATATTGGAAATATCATTGCAGCATCTGATACACCTAATTAAACTGTACAACTGTGATTATGAATATTTGTTCTATGACTAATAATTAAGCAGTAAAATTAAACTTAATATTTATATAAAAACATGACTTTCCTCCTCATTTTCCCGAAAGCTATTAGAGATATTGGAAATATGATTGCAGCATCTGATACACCTAATTAAACTGTACAATTGTCATTATGAATATTTGTTCTATGACTAATAATTACGCAGTAAAATGAAACTTAGTATTTATATAAAAACATGAATTTCCTCCTCATTTTCCCGAAAGCTATAAGAGATATTGGAAATATCATTGCAGCATCTGATACACCTAATTAAACTGTACAACTGTGATTATGAATATTTGTTCTATGACTAATAATTAAGCAGTAAAATTAAACTTAATTTTTATATAAAAACATGACTTTCCTCCTCATTTTCCCGAAAGCTATTAGAGATATTGGAAATATGATTGCAGCATCTGATACACCTAATTAAACTGTACAATTGTCATTATGAATATTTGTTCTATGACTAATAATTACGCAGTAAAATGAAACTTAATATTTATATAAAAACATGAATTTCCTCCTCATTTTCCCGAAAGCTATTAGAGATATTGGAAATATCATTGCAGCATCTGATACACCTAATTAAACTGTACAACTGTCATTATGAATATTTGTTCTATGACTAATAATTACACAGTAAAATGAAACTCAATATTTATTTAAAAACATGACTTTCCTCCTCATTTTCTCGAAAGCTATTAGAGATATTGGAAATATCATTGCAGCATCTGATACACCTAATTAAACTGCTGGATAGACACCACTTCTAAGAAGGCCACGGGAGTTCGGGTACCCAGTGGGAAAGGTTCCCGCTGGATAATTCTGCACGCCGGCACCAGGATCCTAACCCTTCCTTACCTTCCAAGCTAAGAATGTCGGCGACTATCACGATCAGATGAACGCAGAAACCTTTGAGAAGTGGTTCAAGACACAACTGTTGCCGAATATTCCTCCATCTTCAGTCATCGTAATGGATAACGCACCCTATCACTCCAGGAAAATCGATAAACCACCATTAGCATTAAACAACAAAGCGACCATAAGAGAATGGCTGGAGAGGAAGGGTGTGGCAGTACCCGATGGTCTACTGAAAGTTCAGCTCATGAAACTTGCGGCTGAACACACCACTGCTGCCGATACAAGTTACGTCATCGACAGGATGGCCTTACAGCACGGACACAAGGTTGTACGACTGCCACCTTATCACTGTCACTACAACGCGATTGAACTGATATGGGCTCAACTTAAAGGCTACATATCAAAAAGAAATACATTCAAGAATGCAGCCTTAAAGCCGCTCATTTATGAAGCAATAGCCACAATTACCCCAGAAAACTGGAAAGATGCCATACAACACGCCGAAAAAATACAACCGGACGATGCAAGAAGAGACGTGGTAATTGATCATTTCATCGACTCCTTCATTATCACTCTCACTCCATCTGATGAAGAGGATTCATCATAATGGCTGTCATGCTGCCAGAATAGAGGATTAGGCCTACCGAGGAAACCTCTTTAAAAAAAAACGCACTGTGACTTTTACCTCTTGGGTGGCGAGGAAACAAAGTCAACATTTCAGTATATACAAATGTAAAGGTCGATGTATAACCAATGTGTGACAAATTATAAAGAGAGAGAGAGAGAGAGAGAGAGAGAGAGAGAGAGAGAGAGAGAGAGAGAGAGAGAGAGAGAGAGAGAGAGAGAGAGAGAGAGAGAGAGAGAGAGAGATAAGAATAGTACTACTGAGATCGCAGCAAATAGAAATAAGAAAACAACATAGGGAATGAGAAAGCATAACACACACACACACACACACACACACACACACACACACGTGTCACGCGCTCAGGCAAGGCTCTCTCACGTAGGCCTCGGCTCAGGTCACTCACCAGCCAATCAGAGCGAAGGAGATATGGCAGTGTTGGACCCATGGGAATACTGTATTCTGTCCCACCAGAAAGCTCTGCTAAGATCTGTCGGACTATAATAATCCGCTCGTATTATTTGTGACGTCACGAAGGGTTCGGTGAATGCACTGATGAAGCTTGCAGGGTTCAGTACCTCCAAGAAGGTTAAGAACCACTGTTTTAAAGGAAAGGTGCTTTGTCAATATTATTAACCTCCAAGTTGACACAAAAGGTTTATTCTTAATGTGTTGCCTTTATTTTTTGACAAAATTAGCCGTTTTGTGTGTGTTCTAATTATGAATAAATTGATATCTGATTGAAATGTGTTTTTTGTGGAAGCAGGTGGTACGCAGGGATGGTATGGGACCTTCAAGTGGTACTATATCAGAAAAAGTTTGGGAACCACTGCTCTACAGTTTACTACTTCACGCTTATCCTTGTGTCTTAGTGGCGGATAAAGATTAATACAGACGATGTACCGCTGGTTTCATGACTAACTGTGATATTCATGTTACAACAGTCTGCCTTTATCAAGATTCAGCAGGTGTCCGCTTACAGGCCGGCAGGTATGGTAGTATGAGGAACTTGGTAGCCTGTGCACCGTCTGCCCCAGCTCGGCCATGACCCCAGCCTCGCCACACACCCACAATGACGTTCTAGTTATAACCCGTAACCACGAACACACGGCAAGGAATAGGGGAAATATGTAAGAAAATGTGGGATTATATAAGAATCGACGCACAAGGGGAGCGAAAAATGGAGTGAATATCATCTAATTATTTACAATTAGCTATTGGGCAGTGAGCCGAGAATAGCAAGGATCAATGGTGCCCCACAGACGCTGGCCTCGGAGGTGTGGGTGTGGGGGGGGTGGTGGAGGGGAAGCTCAATTGTTTCCAAGGCAGGGTGTTTTGCGTCCCTTGTTCGGCCAAAGTGCAAAGTCTACTAAACTGGATGAAGCAAAAAAAAAAGAAACAATGAACCAAAACAGATCCATT
>JAPQNM010000016.1:2945057-2947557 GCA_029783475.1 Metacarcinus magister
CTCTCTCTCTCTCTCTCTCTCTCATTCATATTGGCCAGAATTTACAGTATTTATTGCAGGAAATATTTTTGGCATGACAGATGACACTTCCCCTCCCCCCCTTGCGTTGCCCCCCCCCCTTCGCCCCCCCCCCCTCAGAAAAATATGATGAATGCACAGAAATACGTACACGCTTGCCTGACTACATAAACAAATAGATGCATATATACATACATACATACATACATATATACATAAATGCAGATATATGTATTGCATAAATCATTGTTAGTAATGTTTTACCCTTATCTCTGTCTCCATAATATTTGACTATCTTATATTCTTTATTTTATCTCTTCTCTTTCTCTTTCTCTTTCTTCTTATCTCCTGTTCTATGTTTATTTATGCTCTATTCTACTCCTAACCTAACCTAACCTACCTAACCTAACCTAACCTAACCTAACCTAACCTAACCTAACCTAACCTAACCTAACCTAACCTAACCTACCTAACCTAACCTAACCTAACCTAACCTAACCAACCTAACCTAACCTAACCTAACCTAACCTAACCTAACCTAACCTAACCTAACCTATCCTATCCTTCACCTACCTATCAGTCCCCCCACCAGCCACCATCCCCCAAAACATACCTTACCATATCAATTCCTCCACCATCCACTTACTTATTAATCATGCATCCACATCTCCTGCCACCTTCATCCACTTTCCACTCCCTCTACTCCCATCTAACTCCACCACTTCCTCCTTCCTCTTCTCTCATCCACTCCTCTTTATCTATCCTTTTAATTCCTTTGTTCAATAGTTCCTTACAGTCTCTCTCTCTCTCTCTCTCTCTCTCTCTCTCTCTCTCTCTCTCTCTCTCTCTCTCTCTCTCTCTCTCTCTCTCTCTCTCCTTCCTTTCTTCCTTTATCTCTCTATCTAGTTCCTTCCCCTCCCTATCACCCCCCCATTCTCCCCTCCATATCTAAGACGGAGGACAAACCCGTTTCTCTGACTTCCTTACTAATGCTTACGCTCTCTCTCTCTCTCTCTCTCTCTCTCTCTCTCTCTCTCTCTCTCTCTCTCTCTCTCTCTCTCTCGCTCTTTCTCTCTAATAAAAGAGTACTAATTATCTAGTAACCCTCAGGCCATATCGTTAATGAGGGAAGAAATTAACTATATTAGCTCTAGTGGGCCAAGGACAATGAACAGCGTCTCTCTCTCTAACAACTCACCTTATCTTCTCTCTATTCTTTTTTCTTCTTTTTTTTTATCGCTAAAGGGGGTCCTCGTGTACTTAAATTAGTGAACGGTAAATTATTAATGTAAATGTCTAATTAATGTATAGTGTTCCGTATTTGAACTTTTTTTTTTCTTCTGTCAGTCAGTTTTTTTTTCTTTCTTTCTTTACATTTTTTTGGGGGAGGAATATTTTCAGAACTTGTGTATGTTTTATATTTATCAGCGTGACCGATGATAACGGGAACGTGTTTGGTAAGAGAGAGAGAGAGAGAGAGAGAGAGAGAGAGAGAGAGAGAGAGAGAGAGAGAGAGAGAGAGAGAGAGAGAGAGAGAGAGAGAGAGAGAGAGAGCATACATTATACTAAGTTTGGTGTGTATGTGTATGTATATATATATGTGTGTGTGTGTGTGTGTGTGTGTGTGTGTGTGTGTGTGTGTGTGTGTGTGTGTGTGTGTGTGTGTGTGTGTGTGTGTGTGTGTGTGTGTGTGTGTGTGTGTGTGTGTGTTTTGAGAAGTTGAACCCAGGCAGAGGGGAGAGGAGGGGAGATAAGTGATTTTAGGGGGTGAGGCGGAAGGAGAGAGCAAAGGGATGGGGACTTAGTGTTAATGGACCCAGGGGAAGGAGAGGAAGTGTTAAGAGGGGAAGAGGAGTGCTGAGGAAAGGGAGGATAGGGGAGGAGTAAGGTAGTAAGGAGTAAGGTAGTTAAGAGGACTACTTACCAGACTCCTTCGGGGGTGTGAGATGCCCGTTGGATCATCTGAATCTGGTGACCGAATCTGGAAAGAGGGAAAGAAAAGGTGAATGATGATAAAAAATAATAACAATAATAATAATAATAATAAATGCAAGAGAGGAAGTCTAAAAATGTCACCCAATACTTTTTTTTTTGTCTCTTTCTTACTATGGACAATAAACTTCATAGCGAAATACAGCGTGGTGAAAAAATACATCTGTAAAGGTAAGAGAATATAGATATCTAAACTGAGTATACTTTTCGTTTATCTACGTCTAAAAATACACACATTTTCCTACTCACACTCACACTGGCCACGCACCACCAGGAAAATTTTCTCCCTAAACTCTATAGAACTGCGATTGCACGACCCGAGTTTATGTGTAAAAGTTTTTTTTCGTTTTCTGCAATACATTTCGTGATTGAGAACCTTTTATTCCTGCTGTTGCTGATGTTGCTGATGTTGCTGGTTTTTTCCCCTTTTTGCGTGTGTATGCGTGTGCAAATACCTATTGTTTTCCTTTGCTGTTATCACGCTACAGAA
>JAPQNM010000016.1:2975057-2985057 GCA_029783475.1 Metacarcinus magister
GGAAAAACCTGGATTATGTTAGTCACTCATTTCAACATCAGAGGCTTTCAACGATGGCCTGAGAGAGAGAGAGAGAGAGAGAGAGAGAGAGAGAGAGAGAGAGAGAGAGAGAGAGAGAGAGAGAGAGAGAGAGAGAGAGAGAGAGAGAGAGAGAGAGAGAGAGAGAGAGAGAGAGAGAGAGAAAAGTAATTTCCGTCCATATGATGTTATTGAAGTCATGTTATTGTATCCGAGGACTGACTGAAGCAAACAAGACCTTCCTGATGTGTTATACCAACGTGTCAAGAGTGTTTCCGAGACTTAATAACAATTCCTGAAGCTTAAAAAAAACGAGTCTCTGCAGGAAATTAGTCTTTATAACCAACTTAAGACTTTCATCCTAGCGTCCCACAGTCCTTTATATCCAAAAATTCTTAGTAATTACAAAGTTTTCGCGTGTCTAAGAATATTTTAAGAGTGACTCAGTTCCTAAAATGTTTCAAGAATCCCTCAAATTTTATCCAATAACTTCCTGGTACGTTCTATAAGTCCTCGGGTGTGTGTGTGTGTGTGTGTGTGTGTGTGTGTGTGTGTGTGTGTGTGTGTGTGTGTGTGTGTGTGTGTGTTTTTAAAGGACTTTTTTTCCCTCCATCGTATGTTAAGAGGCCTTCACGTGAATCAAAGAACCCTTGCTGTGTCTTTGATCTGATATTCTCGTAAATGTCTTCACCGTATGTAGAGTCTCTGGAGTCCCCATTTCCTCTTTGATCTCCACACACACACACACACACACACACACACACACACACACACACACACACACACACACACACACACACACACACACACACGTAGCCTTTTAGATCGGTGCAACGTGGTAGGACTTTTTTTTTATCAATATAGCATCACATCCTTTATCCTACGACCATTTAAAGGCATTAAGGGCGTGTGTGTGTGTGTGTGTGTGTGTGTGTGTGTGTGTGTGTGTGTGTGTGTGTGTGTGTGTGTGTGTGTGTGTGTAGAGGTATGTCTGTCACCACTACAACCACATCGTCCTCCACATCCTCGCCACAAAGGTTTCCAGTCCCGTAAAGCGCATTCTTCCAACCACAATTACTACTCTATTTCCTGTTCCTCCTCCTCCTCCTCCTCCGCCTCCTCCTCTTCCTCTTCATCCACCACCAACACCACCACCTACTCCACCACTACTACTACTACTACCATTACCACACCTACATCCTCCTTCTCCTGCTCCTCTTCCTCCTCCTCCTCCTCCTCCTCCTAAAACACTACCATTATAGCTTCATCAAAGGGTAAAGTCACGTGTCTAAATGAATCAATGTTCCTTAGTCCTTTATCTCCTCCTTCCTTTCCCTCCCTCCTCTCCTTCCTTCGCCTCCTTCCTTCCATTAGTTCAGTAAATGACGACTTCTTCACTTTATTGACCCACGAATGAAATTTTAGGGAAACTAGAGTAAGTGTTTCCTTATGTAATGATTCTCTCTCTCTCTCTCTCTCTCTCTCTCTCTCTCTCTCTCTCTCTCTCTCTCTCTCTCTCTCTCTCTCTCTCTCTCTCTCTCTCTCTCTCTCTCTCCACCCACACGTTCCGGTTCTCTGTCTCAAACCTCCTCCTCCTCCTCCTCCTCCTCCTCTTCCTCCAGGTAGCAACAGATGCAGGTACTGTCTTAGGTCAGTCACATTCTTCTCTCTCTCTCTCTCTCTCTCTCTCTCTCTCTCTCTCTCTCTCTCTCTCTCTCTCTCTCTCTCTCTCTCTCTCTTGTTACTTTCATCTTCCTTGACGTTCACTTTCACCTTTTTTTTCTTCTTCTTCTCTTTAATCTATCAAGTTACCAATGTGTTTTTTTTTAATTTTATTTTATTTGTAAGATCGTCTTTTAATATATCTAATACTTTCTTTTGTTATTAATCTTTTTTTCGTTTTCTTTTTTCCATCTTATTAGTTTCTCTTTTTTTGCCTTGCGTATATCCTCCTTTCTTTTTTTTTTTCTTCTACCTTCTGTCGCTTTACTGTCTTTTCTATTTACTTTTCATTCTTCTTCCAGTCACTCTTGTCATATTCCTCTATTCTTCTCTTTCCTTCTGTCTTTCATCTGTCTTTTCTATATACATTCCTCTCTTCTCTCTGTCACTCTGTCTTATATTTACTGTCCTCTCTTCTCTCTGTTACTGTCTTTCCTATTTACTTTCCTCTCTTCTTTCTGTCACTGTTGTCATATTCAGTCTCAGTGGCAGCGAACCGTCCCGAGACATGGACAGGAATGCAGCCACCGTCCCTTGTCCAGGATGTTGCATAGCGAGCGCCTTCAGCAAGACAGGTTGGCGGGGGCTCGGAACTGGTCAGCACTGCTCTCTCTCTCTCTCTCTCTCTCTCTCTCTCTCTCTCTCTCTCTCTCTCTCTCTCTCTCTCTCTCTCTCTCTCTCTCTCTCTCGCTCTCGCTCTTCTCTTCTCTTCTACCCCCACCCCTTCTCTCTCTTCTCTTCTATCCCCCCTCCCCCTTCCCCCTCTCTCTCTCTCTCTCAGGGTGTAAGAAGGTCACTACACTACCAACACAACCTGGAAACAGCGTGCCTCCTTGAATCCCTTCGGTACGGGTCCCCTCGCACCCTCGCACTTTTAAAAGCTCAAGGATTAGAAAGTTTGTTATTAGCTGATTCTCGCTTTAACTCCCTTGACCTTAAGTGGCAGATATGCTGACCTAGATTGTGAGTTTCCTATAGCACGAGGAGGAGGAGAAAGAAGAAGAAAAGGAGAAGGAAGAGGAGGAGGAGGAGGAGGAGGAGGAGGAGGAGGAGGAGGAGGAGGAGGAGGAGGAGGAGGAGGAGAAAGAATAGCAGGAGGAGGAGGGGTCTTATGAACGAAATGGAAAAATGTGGAATGGAAACAGGGAAACAAATGCCACAAAAGATGAAGACAGCAAACAAGGAAACAAAAGGAATGATGACAGTGAGAGGATTCAGTGAGAGTAAAAATTAAATATATAAATGTAACGCAAAAATATATATATAAATGTATGCCTATAAACATTTTTGAAGTCATGGAAAGAGTTAAGAGTAAATAAACAAAAATATATATAATGAGGATTAACTGAATAATAAGAACAATTAAAAGAGAATGTGACAATAAATTTAAACACACATAATAATAACGAAAAAAAGTCATGGAAACAAAATTGTACATAAAAAAAAAAAAAAAACATACAACACAAACAAATACAAAATAAATGAATAAATAAATACAAAAATAAATAACAAAATAAAAAAAATCACTTAAAAAAAAAATGTCTCACTTCACAAAGGGCCATGACATCTTTCCCACCCCCTCCCCCCAAAAAAAAGGGAAAAAAAGAGCCATGGGAAAAAAATATAAGAAAATACTTGCGAACCAGAAATTCTTGCAACAACGTAAATCACAGAACACCCTTCGGCACTCTGGGGGGAGGGAGGGGGGGAGGGATGGAGAAAAAGAGAGAGAAAAGGAGAGAAGACCAAAGACAGAAGGAAGCATGGGTTAAGGCGACAGAGAGAGAGAGAGAGAGAGAGAGAGAGAGAGAGAGAGAGAGAGAGAGAGAGAGAGAGAGAGAGAGAGAGAGAGAGAGAGAGAGAGAGAGAGAGAGAGAGAGGTATTCACTCTATGTCTGTCAGTTTTGTTGAAATAGAAAAATATGACGATATTGAGTGAGCCGAAGAAAGTGTTAGTTGATGAAAGGGAAGGTGGAGAGGGAGAAGGAGAGGGAGAGAGAAAAGAGAGAGAGAGAGAGAGAGAGAGAGAGAGAGAGAGAGAGAGAGAGAGAGAGAGAGAGAGAGAGAGAGAGAGAGAGAGAGAGAGAGAGAGAGAAGGATAGTGATGAGCAAGGAGGGCAAGGGAGGGCAAGGGGAGAAGTTAATTGAGAGGAAGGAAAAGGAAACAAAAGAGGAAAGAAGACGTGCTGAAGAAGAGGAAGTAAAGGCAAAGGAAAGGAAGGATAAAGAAAATGGTGAGAGTAGTAAGGAAAGGGAGAAAAAGGAAAAGTAAAAATGTCAGAAAAGGAAATAAAAACAAAGCTAAAAGATGGAATTAGATAAGGGAAAAGAGGATAAACGAGAGATAAAACAAAAATGGATTGGCATCAAACAGAAAACCAAGAAAAAGAAAGGAACGAAGATACTAAAGAAAGGAAAGGGAAGGGAAAGGAATAGAAGACAGAAACAGGAAAGTGAAGTGAAGGGAAAGGAAGGAAAGGGAACGGAAAGGAAGAAAAAAAGAGGAGAGGACAGGAAAGAGAAAGGCCAGGAAAGAGAAAGGAAAAGGAAGAAAAAGGAAAGTGAAGAGAAAGGAAAGGAAAGGCAAGAGAAAGGAAAGGTAAGGGAAGGCAGGAAAAAGAAAAGGAAGGGAAGGAAAGAGAAGTTAAGACAAGGAATTTAACTGAGGGAAAGAAAGGAAAGGAAAGGGAAAGAAAGGGAAGGGAAGGGCATGCAAGGGTTTGTGTGAGTGTTGAGTCCTTTGGGTAACATTACGCTGCATCCTAGAGTATCAGGTGGTGCCCTTAACATCCTTGAGAGAGAGAGAGAGAGAGAGAGAGAGAGAGAGAGAGAGAGAGAGAGAGAGAGAGAGAGAGAGAGAGAGAGAGAGAGAGAGAGAGAGAGTTTTATGACATCCTTTTAATTTTCCTCATATTACTTTTTTTGTTCCTCTCTCATTTCTCGCTTCCTTTTCCTCCTCTCATTATCTCTCTTCCGTTACTAATCACTTCCCTCCTCCTCCCCCTCCTCTTCCTCCTAACGATATCCCTTGTTATTAATGCAAGCAACCACCATAGTTAATTACCTCACGTGTCTTCACCCATTTTACCCTTCATTCCCTATCTCCCTCCTCCTCCTCCTCCTCCTCCTCCTCCTCCTCCTCCTCCTCCTCCTCCTCCTCCTCCTCCTCCTCCTCCTCCTCGTTAGATCCATTAGCAGAGTCAACGTTAATCACAAAGAGGTTTTTTAGTGCAGGTAACACACTCTCACTCTCTCTCTCTCTCTCTCTCTCTCTCTCTCTCTCTCTCTCTCTCTCTCTCTCTCTCTCTCTCTCTCTCTCTCTCAAGTGCTGTCCGTCTTTCTCCACTTCACGAATCGAGGATCAAATTACATACAGGTTCATAAGTGCGATTTTTCCACTACGTACAAGGAGATTCACGTCTTTATCACCTTCTTCACCTCTTCCACATCTTGCCAAGTAACAGGCTTTTGTCTATCTCTTTATTCATCGATTTATCTATCTTATCTATTTACTTATCTATCTATCTAGCTTTTTTTTTTTGGACAAACACGTATTTTTTTCTTTCTTTCTTTCTTTTCGGGAGGGTACAGGATCAATAGAGTTCCCTTTTATGTATTTATTTTGTAATATTATGGATGGGGAAGACGGGAAAAGTCGATGCCTTTGGGGCCATAAACTTTAATATTTTCCTCATTTTTTTTCCTTCCCATCCTCAGTCTCCTTATCCTTATTCTTATTTTTTTACTACTTTTCCTCTTTATAGTTTTTTTTTCCCTCTATTTCCGAATCTTCACCTTCCCTTTTTTCTCTCTTTCTTTACGTTATTTATTTTTTTCCCCTTACTTACTATTGTATTTCGTTTATACTTATTTACGAAGCTTTTTTTTCTTCTATTTATAATTTTGTCTTTCATTCCTTATGTTATTTATTTTTTCCCTTACTTTAATAGGATTCTAACGTTCTTCCTTTTATTCATTTATTTATTCATTCATTTATTCGTGTCTTCTACTTCATCTTCCTTCCTTCATGTAATTATCTCTTCACATACTTAACTCTTTTTTCTTCTTCACGAGAGAGAGAGAGAGAGAGAGAGAGAGAGAGAGAGAGAGAGAGAGAGAGAGAGAGAGAGAGAGAGAGAGAGAGAGAGAGAGAGAGAGAGAGAGAGAGAGAGAGCCCACTACCGGATCTTGGGGTCAACATAAACAAAATTCCGCAAACCCTCATTGTGTCTTAAATCCCCGAAACAAACTCGCATCGTCTTTCTTCCGTCGCCCCAAACTTTTCACCCGCTTAGCAAACTTGAAGAATACGACCCCCGCGCCATCTTCACACAAATAAATAAACCAACAAACAAGAAAAAATAGATAAATTCACACATTTTTTTTTTACTTGCCAGCAATCTCTTGGAAAATATTCAGTAAGAGAGGCGTGTGAAATTTTACTTTTTTTTCTTCTCTATCTATCTATCTAATTAACTAACTAACTAACTAACTAACTAACTAACTAACTAACTAACTAACTAATTAACTAACTAACTAACTAACTAACTAACTAACTAACTAACTAACTATCTATCTATACAATAGTCTATACATCTATCATTCTTAAAAAACAGTAAAATATATATAAATCCTGTTTCCTTAGATTTCTTTATACAAATACATTTAAAATACATTCCAAATCACATAGAAATCCTTCAAACACTCCTTTAAAAGATATTGAAAACCACACAAAGAAGCCTTGGGGGGAAGGATGGGTGGAGAAGATCCCGCTAAACTCCACCTAAAGTGAACTGGAAGCCTTGTACTGGAAACAAAAGACTTACTGCAGGTTCCTAAAGTCCCTTGGAATAGGAGTGATTCCAGAGATTCCAGGAATTCTAGATCTTCAAGGAGCTGGAATGCGAGGAAGTGGATAGGGATAAGGAGGAGGAGGAGGAGGAGGAGGAGGAGGAGGAGGAGGAGGAGGAAGAAGAGGAGGAGGAGGAGGAGGAGGAGGAGGAGGAGGAGGAGGAGGAGGAGGAGGAGGAGGAAGAAGAGGAAGAAGAGGAGGAGGAGGAGGAGGAGGAGGAGGAGGAGGAGGAGGAGGAGGAGGAGGAGGAGGAGGGAGAAGTATAGATGAAAGGGAGCAGGTAGGCATTCTACGGGAGAGAGAGAGAGAGAGAGAGAGAGAGAGAGAGAGAGAGAGAGAGAGAGAGAGAGAGAGAGAGAGAGAGAGAGAGAGAGAGAGAGAGAGAGAGAGAGAGAGAGAGAGAGAGAGAGAGAGAGACGAATTAAAATGTAGAAGCAGGAAAAAACTAAGGGACAGGCAACATAAAAACATCTGATTGGATTGAGAGACTGAAAGGTAGGTAGGAAGAGCGAACAGAAAAAAAGAGAGTAAGGGGAAATAAAGAAAACAATCTTTATAAAATAAGTGTAAAGCGATACACGCAATAGAACACAATTATGGGAATTAAAAAAACACTAGCAAGGAAAAAAGGAGGAAAATGAGACGGAGAAACGGAGTAAAGTCAGGAAGAAGAGAAGGAAAAAAAAGGAAAAAAAGGAATATAGAAGAGAGTTAAGGATTCAGCATACGAGACAGAGGGGATCCTACCGTGATCAAGAAAGGATTCCGTGAAGCTTAAGGATATCAAGGAAATGAGACCAGGAGGCAGATCCTACTGACACAGTCCTGCAGCTGGTATCCTGCAGTAAAGGTGACCTTCTACCGTAGTCCTACAAAGTCCTACAGAGTCCTAACAGAGTCCTAAAACAAGCTGGACTGATAATATACATAAGGTTGAAGATAGATAAATAGATAGATAGATAAAGAGAGAGAGAGAGAGAGAGAGAGAGAGAGAGAGAGAGAGAGAGAGAGAGAGAGAGAGAGAGAGAGAGAGAGAGAGAGAGAGAGAGAGAGAGAGAGAGAGAGAAAGTCATCTTGGTGGTAGAATTTCATCAAGTATTTCAAATTAATATTAATATGAGCTAATTCCAGTGGTTTGGTTAACTTTCTGGAATGTTAAGTAAGGTGATGACCGTGTCGAGAAGTATAATCAGCAGAACTAAGATAAAACTCCCCACAGTAGTAGCAGCAGTAGTAGTAGTAGTAGTAGTAGTAGTAGTAGTAGTAGTAGTAGTAGTAGTAGTAGTAGTAGTAGTAGTAGTAAAGATAATAATAGTAAGAAAAGAGCAATGACAGACACACACACACACACACACACACACACACACACACACACACACACACACACACACACACACACACACACACACACACACACATCTATTATAATCTCAGCTTCGGTGGGAAATATCGTTGAAATTTTAAGGAGACGAATTGCACAACTTTCTACGTCTATCTTATCCTAACGTGCTTCTCTATCCTTTTCCTCCTATTCTTTTCCTTATTTTTTCTCATTAGGGCGCACTTTTCCTTCTCCTTTGTATTCTTCTGTATTTCTTTCTTTCTTTTTAACTTCTCGTCCTCACAAATGTCCTCCTTCTCCCATTACTTGACAGTCTCTCACAACGTAATGCAATTCACTTCACTTTCTTTCTTTCTTCCTTTACACTATATCTGTTTTCCTCTTCCTCCACCTCATCCATCTCCACATCTCCTTTCCACCTATCCACTACTGTTCCACATCTGTTTCCTCTTTCCTTTTCTTCCTTTTCCCTTTCCTCCCTCCTCTCTTTTTTCCCCTTTTGTCTCCTACCTACATCCATCTCCCAACTCCCTTTTAACTTCCTCCTCTTTCTTCTACTTCTCTCCTACCTTCTTCCTCCTCTTCTTCCCCTCCTTCCCCTCGCCTCTGACAGGCCTCCAATGTCCCCTCGTGAATAATGACCCTCAACACCCTCTTTCTCTCCTTATGGTGGTGTCGTGTGGCCTGGTGGTGACTGGTGACTGGTGTTGAGGGTGTGGTGGTGATTGGTGTTGAGTGGTGTGGTGGTGATTGGTGTTGATTGATGTGGTGGTGATTGTTGGTGAGTGGAGTGGTGTGGTGGTGATTGGTGTTGAGTAATGTGGTTATTTGGTCAACATTGTGGTGGTGTGGTGAGTGTGGTATGGCGGTGAGATAATTGTTGGTGATGATCGTGTGACTAGTGGTGTTGGTGGTGACACAATATACATATGTATGCTTTTTGGGCCGGAAAAAAAATTACTAGATGGTGTTAATCAGAGGGAACATTTTAATTACACAATGGGAAGCGACCAGAAATTTCAAAAAATAAAAATATATGTACTGACATAACTTTTTTTTTTATCAAATTTTTTACACTAAAACATAAATCTAAAGAACAAAAAAATCCTCCATTGATGCTTATTTCTAAATTACTCGAGTAGAAAAAAAAATAATAATAATAGAAGTCAAAATGAGAGAAAAATAATCATGAAAAAAAAGAAATCTTCAGAAAAAAAGATAGAAAGAAAAGGTTTGGTGTTTCATTTCCTGCTTCGAAACAACGGTTCATTAAGTGAATTTGAATCCTTATCTTTCACACACACATAATAACAGTAATCTTCGTGTGTGTGTGTGTGTGTGTGTGTGTGTGTGTGTGTGTGTGTGTGTGTGTGTGTGTGTGTGTGTGTGTGTGTGTGTGTCGGTGGGAAAATGAAAACAATTGAAGAAAAAAAAAACATGAATGAAAAATAGTGAAAAAGAAAAAATTGGTTATACGTTCGAAGTCATCAATGCGGTTTGTTTACTGTCTATTGTTTCCATTCCCATGCGCTCTCTCTCTCTCTCTCTCTCTCTCTCTCTCTCTCTCTCTCTCTCTCTCTCTCTCTCTCTCTCTCTCTCTCTCTCTCTCTCTCTCTCTCTCTCTTGTTAATTCTCATGACCAGCACAAGCCTAAAAAAGCAAGGATGAAATTTAATCACATCCCATTGAAGCAGAGAGAGAGAGAGAGAGAGAGAGAGAGAGATAGAGAGAGAGAGAGAGAGAGAGAGAGAGAGAGAGAGAGAGAGAGAGAGAGAGAGAGAGAGAGAAGGATAGTAGGAGAGAAAATGAGCTTTCAAGGTAAGTGTAATTATCTTAAGACAATGTTTTCTACCAATTAAGATTCAGGGTTAAGATAACGTTACTCTCTCTCTCTCTCTCTCTCTCTCTCTCTCTCTCTCTCTCTCTCTCTCTCTCTCTCTCTCTCTCTCTCTCTCTCTCTCTCTCTTTAACACCATAGTTTAGGAGGAAAATTAGTGGCATAATATATCATTTGTTACCTCAAGTTGCAGTTTCACTCCTTTGTGCTTTAACCTCCCTCTCTCCCT
>JAPQNM010000016.1:2990057-2992557 GCA_029783475.1 Metacarcinus magister
GAGAGAGAGAGAGAGAGAGAGAGAGAGAGAGAGAGAGAGAGAGAGAGAGAGAGAGAGAGAGAGAGAGAAAGACTAATATATCTTTGTACGACCTTCGACAACAACTGTTCTTATCCTTTGATCCTCCTACTGAGAGAGAGAAAGGGAGATAGAGAGAGAGAGAGAGAAGAGAGAGAGAGAGAGAGAGAGAGAGAGAGAGAGAGAGAGAGAGAGAGAGAGAGAGAGAGAGAGAGAGAGAGAGAGAGAGAGAGAGAGACTAATAGGACCTTCAACAGCCATTGTTCTCATCTCTTGACTTCCCTTGTTAGAGAGAGAGAGAGAGAGAGAGAGAGAGGAGAGAGAGAGAGAGAGAGAGAGAGAGAGAGAGAGAGAGAGAGAGAGAGAGAGAGAGAGAGAGAGAGAGAGAGAGAGAGAGAATTACGTTAATACAATAGCAGTGTTAAATCACCAACCCTAGAAAGAGAAAGAAGCAAGAAGGAAAAAAGGAATAAATGTTATCACTCCCCGACACTAAGACCGACGATCCCATACTTTATCCTTCCTTTATCGTCCTTCCATCTTTCCTTCCCTCCTTCCCTCCTTCCCTTCCTTCCCTCCCTTGCTATCTCCCTCATTCGTCTGATCGTCTTTCTTCTATCACGATTCTCCTTTTCCTTCTCCCTAAAGTCCTTCCCGCCCACCTCCTCCTCCCTCTCCTCCTCCTCCTCCTCCTCCTCTTCCCACCACTTTTTATCTGTCATCTTTAGTCCTCCTTCCGTCCCATTCCATTCATTCACGTCTCTTATTTTATTCGTTCACTCTTTTTCCATTTTTTTTTCTATATTTGAAGTAATTTTTAAATGGGGTTTAATAATGATGATGATAATTACTATAATAATAATAATAATAATAATAGCAATAACAATACTAATAATAGTAACAATATTATTATTAATAATAATAATAATAATAATATAATAATTAATAACAATAATAATAATCAATATCAACCAAGTGATATTATAATTATTATTATTATCACAACTCACATTATCATTATTATAATTATTATTATTATTATCGTTATCATCAACATCAACACAACAAAACAATAAATACATAAAACAAAAACAGACATAAGAAAAAAAATCTTGAAAACCAAGATTCCCTCCAGTGACGTGAAGGAAATAAGAGTAGAGTAGAGTAGAGGGAAGAGGGGAAAGGAGGTAAGAAGGGACACAGAAGGAGGGGAAGAAGGTCCTCTCATTAGCAATGAGAGGTGACGAAGAGGTGGTGAGGGGTGACAGCTGACAGAACACACTTTAGCCTCTCTTCCTCCTTCCTTTCCAGCTGTCTTTCCTTTCTATCATTCCTTTGTGTTGGGTACAAGTCTTCACGGTGTTCTCTTGGTTTTTGTGAGATAGTTTATGAGTTTTTGTTTGTATTATGAACTAAAGATTGACTGGGTTTTGCTGTTCTTATTAATCATCTTCTTCTCCTTTTTTTTCTTTTTCCTCCTCCTCCTCCTCCTCCTCCTCCTCCTCCTTCACTGCATCTATATATCTCCAATTTAGGTAGCAGCATCATTGTTCCTCCTCCCTCCCTCCCTCCCTCTCTCCTACGTCAGCGATTAGCCGGTCACCTGCATCTTCCCCTCCTGCCCTCCCCTCTCCCCTCACCTGTTTACGTCTTCGGGTCACACCTGGAGAATGTTACCTCAAGCATATTAATCAGGTTGACACACCTGTGAAAGCTTGCTTCATATCTCTCTCTCTCTCTCTCTCTCTCTCTCTCTCTCTCCTCTCTCTCTCTCTCTCTCTCTCTCTCTCTCTCGTTAGTATTTACTCTAGATTAAAGACAGACCACCTTGTTTGAACCCTAGAGTTTGCGTGGTCTGATTCTCTGTGTAATTCTATGTAATTCTCTTTCAACTCTAGTAAAGGTTTGATTACATGCGTGGTTCTGGTTAGTGGTATTATAGTGGTGGTGGTGGTGGTGGTGGTGGTGGTGGTGGTGGTGGTGGTGGTGGTGGTGGTCCTCTCGCATATAAGGAAAGAAGGGTTGTGGCAGAAAATACAATTACCAGTGACGTTCTTGACTGTTAAATGAATGGCTCGACGTATTGGTGGTACCAAATATATATCAAATTATGGAATAGACGACGCATTTTGAGTAATTAAATTTATAGAGACAGATTTCACGATTTTTCTTCTTCTTTTGATAACGATAACGAGTAAAAAGAAACAAAAAAAAAAAAACAATGACACTAATTACCAAAAATATGTGTATAAAAAACAACTAACAAAAAAAAAAAGAAGATATTGCCAGATATATAAAAGAAAAACGTTAAACAAATCATGTGAACAAAAAAGATAAGTTAAAAAAAGTTAATAAATTTCATATCAATTCCAGGCCACGTCCGCTTCCTTTTACAACCTGGAAAAGGAAGACATCTTGATCTTCCTCCTCCTCCTCCTCTTCCTCCTCCTCCTCCTGTATCATATCTTTCCTTCTTCCTCTC
>JAPQNM010000016.1:2997557-3017557 GCA_029783475.1 Metacarcinus magister
CAATTCAACGTAAAATATTTGTTATTTTTCGTTATTTTTTCTATCGTTTAGTTTCAGTAACATGAAGAAAAAAGAAAAAACGTTCAGTGTATTTGCATTGTTGTCCTTGAGAAGACTTGGATTTTTCTATTAGTTCAGTTTTTTTTTTATCTATCTCTATCGCTATCTGTCTATCTATCTATCAATTTATCTACCTGTGTATCTATCTACCTATCTTTTGTTGTACACTATTTTTTTCCCCTTACAGATGTTTTCTCTCTTACTCTCTTTTGTTACTTTACTTCTTTTTATCTTTTTGCCGCAGGTGTTTTCTCTTCCTGGTCTTTTATTACCTTCATCACTGACGTCGAGGCGGATATGGCATCGAAGGAGAGAAGGAGTCTGTTTATATTCTTTTCTTTTTACGATCTACACACGTAATGGTGGAGAGAAGTGAATGAAGGTCCTTGCTTTTACTTCACCACTTCCTCTCACTTATATTTCCTCATCTTCTTCCTCTCCTCCACGTCTGTCTGTCCGCCTCATCACATATACTTTTTTTTCCCTTACCTCCCCACGCAGTTTTCTTCATCTATACTACCTCCCTCGTTCTCTTTTCATCTATCTTTCTCTCTCACTTCTCGATCCAGCGTCACTATTCTCCCCTTTCCCCACTTTTCACCCTTCCCCCTCACACTTCCACTTCCCGGAACTCTAGTCCACCTGGTGAGAAATTAATCACCTGTCCTTCTCTCCTCCCCAGACGCCACTACTGTTTCCCCTTTTTTTCCCCTGCTTCTTTCTTTTCGGGTGCCAACAAATTCTCTCTTTTTCTTTATTTCTCTCTTGGGTACAATACGGTTTTTTTTTTCTTGGTTTTTTTCTTCCGAATGTGCCAAGTTTCTTCTCTTTTTTTATTCGCTTTCTAGGTCCATAAGGTTCAGTTTTTTTTTTTCATGGATGTTAAAGTTTTACTCTTTTTTATCACTTTCTTTTATTGCTTTATGATACATTTTCACTCGTGTTTTTTTTTCTTCTTCGAGGTTCACAAGGTTTTTTTTTTCTTTTTCTTAATGTGTCAATTAGTTTTCTTTTTTTCTACTACTTGATTTCAGGATTCTTCTCTTTTTTGTTTTCAGTGTACAGTATGTTTTTTTTGTTTTTTTTTAACCTTTCTTACAGTTCATCTTATCTGCCCACACACGTCCTCACAAATACAACAAATAAATATGAATGAATATATTAACATCCATAAAAAAAAAAGTTTAAAAAGTTAAAAGTTGTGTGGCTTCCAGTAAATTTATTATTTTTTTTTCGTCGTTATTTAATAGTTTCAATCGATGGCAACATGTTTCACGCACTATTCACCACTGAACGAACAATTTCACCAAGAGTCAAAAGTCAAACATAATAGCACTTGGAAAGAGATATCAAACATAACAAAACCAAGGTAATCATTATATAAAAAAAACAATGTTACGTACAATAATTCCCTCCACTAATATCAGCGGCAATATCAAAGGTTTTCAGAATAAAAGTAAAAAGGAATCGAAATATGAATACGATGTTTCGGACTGCACGGTAGCGCGGGTTCCAATTGAGCGTTTCACAGTTACAAAGAAACTCGAAACGCGACTCTGAATCCGAGCTCGCCATCGACCCCTCAGGCACAAAAAGAGTAATGAAAACTTATCCTCTGCCCTTTGCCAATCCCCGCGACTCCCCCTTCCCCCCTTGATCCCTTCCGTAAACCATTTAGACTCGTGTTTTGCCTTTGGATCCCCTATTTACCTCCAGGATTCCCCTACCTCCCATGTTTACCCCCTAAATCCCCCTAGTTGCCTCCTGATCCTCCTAGTAACCCATTGGATCCTTTATGACCCCTCCCTCATGGGTCTCAAACTCCACGTAAAAGCCAATCAGACCGTGTAACACTGACAAAGCGAAATGATATCTCAACCTCCCTTTGTTTCATCCCCAACTTTTGAAATAAAATTAGTTACCTCTTTCCACTGTCCCTGCCCATCCCTTCCTTCCCTCCACTCCTCCCTCCTTCTACCCTCCACTGTCTCCTCATAACCTCCCCCCAAAAAATTCTTACTTATATTCCACACGTACATTACCGAATCTAATTTCTTGATAAGTGTACATGAGTATAAAAATGCTAGTCTTATTAATATACGAAAATAGGGCAAATTTTTACCATAATCGAATTGCACTGAAACAATATTATTTTCCGTAGCAAATCCATTTAATTTCTTTTATTTATCCCACTTTTAAAATTTCCTGCCACGTAGAGTACATTATCCTAACTGGAACGTAGTCTCCTGATTGCCACATACAAACTCCTAACGCCGAAACTGTAAATGGCGTTACCAAATGAACACAACGCCATGTATAACCTCCTAACTGAGACCCCAATCCCCCCCCCCATCCCCTGGCCTTGAATAACAATGGCGGCCAGGCATTTAGAGGATCGATTCACGCAACACAAACAAAGACAAGGAAATCAACTCCTAACAGACAAATCTACGACGCAAATTCAGAGGCAGACAATTACGAAATATTCACTTAGATATAGAAAAACAAATAATAAAGTTCACATGCCTAATTACGTAAATGTTATAGTGATTATGTACACAAAGAGAAAAGAGTCAATAAATGTCCCGGGAATTACATCAGTTATATTTCCTAGTGTCAAAACTTGAAACAAACACGAATCCAATATGAGATGCAGATGATTGACATTAACGACACCACACAACTTGCCTTTGATCACAGGCTTGCCACTACATCACTCTCCTCATCGCTCTTCTACCTTCTCTTCCATTTCTCCCCTCACCACCTCCTCCTCCTCCCTCCCTCCTCTTCCTCCTCTTTCAACACCTTCCCTGCCCCTCTCCCTCCCTCCCTTTCATCGTCACCCACGTCAGCCTTCTGATTTCACCCTTCTGATTTCACCGGTGACTGCCGGCTCAGAGGTGTAGTAGAGTGAAAATTGTGTTACACGTTTCCACAAGGCTTTCAGATCTCCGGGATTCAATCAAGATGACATATTCTGGAGAGTAGTTTAAAGTGCCTGATATTCAGAACACATGTGCTGTTTTACCTTCACTTTTATGAAATCATTGTTTTTTCAATCAAATTCTGAAAATATATTGAGTTTGAACACTAAGAGTTGACAGAGATAGGCATCCAAGGGCATCGTGACGTGGAGATTGTTCATGAAAGGATGCAAAACACACCCATGACCTGCAAACACCATAGCTAATGACAGCACCATTGGCTTACTAGGACACCATGACTGTTCCGTGGGGGAGGGTAATATTGAACTGATGTAGGGAATGTCACGGCTGGAAGAGAATTAGCCTTGTGACCTGTGGAAGCTAGTAGTGTTGTATGCTTGTTACAGACAATGTGGGGACTGAGGAATGTATATTAATGTATCTCTCCTTCTTTCAGGTGTAGTTGAGCATGTGTGGCGCAGGTCCCACAGTCATCCCCGCGGCCTCCCTCCCGCCATCACACACACTCAGGGATCAACGAAAGACAACTTTATCTCAAGTGCACTCAGACGAGATTTCCTGTGAATGTTAATGTCACACGAGAAGTCAGATGCCGCTGAGGAGTGTCCTTCAGCTCGCGGCACCCAGCGGCCAGCTCACCTCCCCACCGGCCTGGGCCTCATGCCCGTACAACCCAGGAATCTCATGTGATTGAAAAATATGTATTTTACAAATTTATTATTCAACAGTATAATGTCAAGCAACAGTTTCGCACAGAGGAGGCTAGCAGGTAGAATTTTGATGCAGTGTTGTGTTTTTTCTTCCGATTGTGACTCCTGTGTTAAATGCTACATAACCTATTACACATAACCATTGTTGGGTGTTCCTGAACACAAGACACAGTATAAACAGCCGCCCAGTCTGCCCACGCAGGCGTGGGCATAACACTCGTACACTCGTACGTACATGACTCACTGCAGCCACAAGGAGACTCTCACTCCGTCAACACAAACCTCCACATGTAAACAATGTCAACTTAAAGTAAAGGGATACAACTTACCTTATAAATTCACTCTTCCATATAACTGTATGAAAATACCTTCTATAACTGCATATAACCTTTGAATGAAAATACTCTAAATTGTAACGTGAACACACTGTGCAGAAACAATGTTACAGGGAAAAAGAACAAATGAATGCTAAGAATAACTACGGGCAGCAAACACATGAAACAAATCCTACTCATCATTCAATAAAGTATATAATATGATGGGAAAGAAATATTTCATTCATCTTACCCTACAAACATGAAAGAAAACTCAGTGCTAAAGAATGTCAATTGAACTAACCACACTCTGGGAATTGAAACCTTAATTGCATATCATGTGGCAACAAATGTATGGATGACTTCATGCATCCATTTCATGTGGAACTAGAGATTCAGAGGCAAAAACAAGTATGGTAATAGTAATAATAATAAAGATGATAATAATAATAATAATAATAATAATAATGATAATATAGAGCTATGATGGAACAAATAATCATCTCAACAAGATATACTATCAATAATCATGCATTTCATATAAAATTCATTTGATCCTTAGAGTGCATTATATACAAGTGCAAGCAAGTGTGCAATGCTAATGGTCAGATGTTTGAACTTTGGGTTCTCACGGAGCCCCATTGTATGAACTGTATATCACGGCCTACAACTCACTGGCTAGGGAAGCAAACGTCAAGAAGACATCCTACATCACACATTTGCCTCAACAACAGACACACCTCAGCCCTAGCACCTTGAGCAGCTGTGCGGCACTGGACCACTTACACTACCTTGAAGGGTCATCCTTGGTATCACAGCTCATCCTTGTTTCTGCTCAATCAATGGCTCCTGTGATACATATGAGGAAGCAAGTCCAATGCTAACCAGTCTAGAGAGGAAGCAGGTAATGCACTCCTTACACAGACAAAGAAGAGTGCTTGACAAGCAAGCAACAACAACAACAATACAAAACTGTTCCAGATACGCAGCAAACAAAGTGTTTAATCCGCCAGTTGGCATAGTTGGAGCAGTACTTAAGATCACACCAGCTTGTGGAAAGGTGTTATAATACACAGTAGTACACCTAGATGGCAAAGCAAACTAAAAATCAAAACTATATAGTAGAAACTAGATCTTGTCAAATACGCACCAGAGAAACAAACCTAAATAGCCACTCATATATTAAGAAGCAAAAGCAATCTATAATTTCATCATTGAAATATACTCTCCAATGCTAAATAATAGCTGGCACGTAAAACATAACCCAAACTAATCAAACCTTCTGAAGTAAGTCTTCACGGCTCCCTCTGTGAGAGACAACCAAGAGAGACAGTCAGACCATGAAAACCTCACTGACAATGATATGTCAAGGAGACTCAACACACGCAGACATGATGATTAACAGACCGTCTCTGACGTGACCCACAATATACAAAGAAATGCAAATACACCATTCTTCTCAGTGGAATGTATTCCACATCCCTTTGTTACATTCACTGAGTCAGTTCTTGATCATACTATCATGATTACATACATTTTTTTTGCAACTTTGGTTGCACACCATATCTCAAATAACTCCAATCATTACAGAAAATGGCTTCAATTTAAGTTAAATATTAAGGTTACATGTCATTCAAAGTTCAAGAAAAAAAGTATCAATCAAGAACCAACTCAGCACATCATAAGGATCATGCCCTAAAAACTCTCAGATTTCACGAGAGCAGAGCTGCTGGGAGATGTTCCAAGCAGCCCATTGTTCTCCGGCACACCTGGCAAGTTGGTGCCATCATTACCTTCTACATGATCTGTGGTCTCACTCACCTGGCCAGTTGACTCCAACACACTGATGGGTTTGGCGACGGCAATACACACAGTTCCCTTGGGGGCGCCTTTAAGGGCTGCCACTGCTTGGTCTAGAGTTGCATTTTCCAGGTTGGTGCCATTGACAGCCACCAGGCGGTCCCCAGGGATGAGTCGGCCATCCTTCTCGGCCACACCTCCTGGCACTAGTGAGCGGATCACAATGACGGTCTCCTGGGGGTTCAGTGGGTCCTGGTGGGGCAGAAACACAAAGGGAATAAATGTAAGGCAGCCTCTGGAGAATAAGTAGTAAAGTATTCTGTTAAATTCTTGTCTTTCAAACATAAAGTAGGTATTAGGGATACAAGTTTCATGTTATCCCAATTTCACGATTATTGTGTTTCACTGTGATCCCTAAACTCCCCATATCCTCGGATTCTTCTCTCATCCTCCTTAGTTTTATGTTCACTGTCTTGGATGTCACACCAAAGACAACTTTGAGATGGTATTCATTGTTTTGATGAGACATCTATACTGGAGTGGCAGAAAGCCATGTAGTGTTTGAAATGGGTAGGACTGGAAGGTGAGTGTGTTAGTAGTAGGATGGTGTGAGGTAGTTCTAAGAGAAGAAATAATGGAAGAAGTGAAAGAGTTTAAGTATTTGGGAACAGTGCTATGCAAACATGGAGAGATGGAAGGATAAATAAGAGAGGGCAGTTGAAGGCATGTGTGTCATAAGGTCACTTGCAAGTGTTATGAGAGGAAGTAAAAAGAGCTTTAAGGAACATAATTCTCCTGCCAATACTGACCTATGGATCAGAGTCTTACACATGGAATAGGGCATAACAGTCCAGAGTACGTGTTGTAGAAATGAGTTCTTAACCAAAAAACGTGCCATGTAAAATATAAAATGACAAAGAATGAAACCGACAAGATCGAACATGATAGAATTCAGCAAAATACCAAGAAAGTTACAATGCAGAGTAAGAAAAATTTTGAAGTTTGTATTGATAATATCAGAAGTAAAATCCAACAGAATTCTACAGTTACATAAAAAGGAAAAAGTATGCACATCAACCATTGGTTCATTAATTATGCAAAATGGAAATCACACTGCAAACAAAACCATTACGGCAGATATTCTGAATAACTTTTTTGCATCAATTTTCACAGTAGAGAATACAACAGTAAACCATCCCATGCCACAAAGTGAGAATAACGATGCCTCCCTTAACACATGTGTATTCCATGAAAAAAGATATTATACTCAGCAATATGAAAATAAAAATAATTCAGGCCTGGACAAAATTTTACCAAAAATTATTAAAGAAGCAAAAAACTAAATAGTCAAACCTCTCTCCATCATATTTAATAAATCATTAACTCTCAGCATATTTCCACACGAGTGGAAATTAGTGAACGTCACTCCCATTTACAAAAAAGAAATTAAGTCTCGTCTTGAAAATAATAGCCCGATACGCCTAACTTCTGTTGTAGGTAAATCAATGGAATCCATAATATGAGACAAAACAGTAGAATATCTAGAGAAAAATGCCATCATTAAAGATTCACAACATAGGTTCATGCCTTACAGACCTGATGGATTTCTTCAACAACTTATACAAGATGTACGACAACACTAGGGCTGTCGACATAGTATATCTTGACTTCCAAAAACCATTTGATAAAGTTCCACACAAGCATCTTATCAGTAAAGTAAAAGCTAACAGATGAAAGGTAAGGTAAAGTGTTGGCACACGCTGTAGCCGCGCGAAGCTCTGGGCGTTCATCTCCCGCCACACCAGCCTTTGAGCCTGTGGTGGAAATTAATCCATTACCCTGCGACACTGGGCCACTGCGACATCCAAGTTTCCACAGTTTACCTTCCCCAGGTTTCCCTAGGTACCCATTTATTGACCAGCCCATTTGCTGTTTGTATTCCTTTGTAATTACATATCTGAGAGAAGCATGTAGCATGTCAAGTTGTGATGGTGAAAGCAATGAAAGCCTGGATGAAAGAGCTTATGCCAATGAAATGAAGTGCAGTGCAGTGGAAGGAGTGAAAAGAATTACATGGAAGTTGTTTGGTAATTTTGAAGGAAAGAAGAGTGAAGAATTTGTGATGAAAGTGTATGTAAGTGAAATTGAGGGTCCCAGCAAATTGTTTAGTTGTATTATAAAGAGCCTGAAATACACTAGTATCAGTATCTATATTTGTCCAATCTTTCCTTTAGTTGTTGTAGCTACATTCTTTACCATTATCATCCATTTTTTCAGTTCATTCTCATGTATCAATATTTCACAAGGCAAAGATGAATGTTTTGTGTCGTTGTGAGGCAAATTGAGTGCATATGATTTTGGTCCTCTGTGCAATGATAATAATTTCACACCACCTAGCCCTCGTTCTGTAACCACAACGATCTGATAAGGGTTATAGGAGCTGTCATTATAAAGGTCTGACTTAGGAGAAATCATGTCAGCTATAACAAAGATCAAGCGATAAATTTCACATTTAGGATCCTTATATTTTATAAAAGCTTTCTATCTATCTATCTATCTATCTATATATCTATATATATATATATATATATATATATATATATATATATATATATATATATATATATATATATATATATATATATATATTATATATACCGTTCTTATACCCTCCCTTGTCTTATCACGGGAAAGAATACAGAGGAGAGGCTTCCCAAACTTCTCACTCCGCCTTCATAAATGCATGCACTGCATTGGTAACAATTCCATACAAACAAAATCTATTTAGGTACCTTTACCAAAATAAAAACAAATAAATGCAAAACCTGGGAAAAAAAACGCACTCACTCACACATACAAAAGGATAGGGTTACCATCCTTCCACTCCTGCTGGTATTGCAAGGTCACAAACCTTTGCTTTACTCCTGTACCTAATTAGTGTTAGGTGAGCAGTGTTTACCACGTTTAAGATAAACTCATTTCATCTACACCCGATTACGGCTTTTAAACCAGTACTTCTCAGTTAAACTAGTACATCTCAGTTGTGATTCGAGCGTGCTAACAACTGCACCACTACATACACAGCAAAAAAACGTAAGAAATAATATAGGCCAATATTAGATATTGATAATACTAAAATAATCAGCGATGACAAAGGTATGACCTCCATTCTGAATCTTAAATTCAGTAACTTCTTTACTGACAAAAATAATGCAGTTATCCGTACCCCGCTGAACATATCTCACGGTCCTGACAAATATTAACTTGAAATAACCGAAATTCATGTACATCAGGTGTGCAAATATCTACATAGATCACATAGATCAACCACCAACTAGGCAGCTACACACAACTGACCCAGGACCACACTCCCCTACCAAGAAACCACACACTACCTCTGCCACAACACCACCACTTCTCTCTGACCAACCTCTCGCCCAGCTGGTTCACCACTGCCTAGACTGGCGGACAGGGTCGCCGACTCACCTCCCGTGAAACACTTCAAACAATTGAATCACCTGCGTGAATCCCTGTAACCACTCAACCACCATAACACTACATTGTTTGAAAAGATGATCAGCGACATGATGGTAGTGTTCCAAAAAAAAAGTAACAGAAATTAGCATAGATTTCATAGTAATAGATAGTCAGATTATTCTGTTAAATTTCTTTAAAAAGACGTTTATGTGAGTTGGGATGTTCAGGCGCGCCAAATGATGTGATTTACATGGATTTTCAAAAAGCATTTGATAACGTTCCTCATAACAGGCTGTTCTCTAAATTGCACATTGAATGAGAGAGGATCAAAGAGCGTGGATAAAAACTAGCTCTCACACCAACAACAACGCGTGGTTTTGAATGGTCAAGTATCTTATTGGCAAAATGTAACTAGTGGTGTGCCTCAGGAGTCCTGGGACTCTTCCTTTTATGTATATGTGAATGATTTAGAGAGTAATCTTCAGTCAACAGCAGCAATATTTGCAGAAGATGCAATACTTGGCAGTAAAGAAATGTGCTCTGAAGATTGTGATAAAGTTGAAGAGGACCAAACCAAACTAACCAATAGGAACGATAAATGGCTAGTCTAATAAAAATATTGATGCATATTGATTACAAAAATCTAAATTCTAAATACAAAATGTGTGACCAGGAGCTTGACAATGATAAACAAGAAAAGAACTTTTTGGTGTAATCATTACTAATAATCTGAAAATGAGTGATCCGTGCACAGACGCAAATAAAACAGCAATTATGATGTTAGGTCTAATCTTAAGGAATTTTGATCACAAATCGCAGAAGCCATGACTATATATAACATTTGTGAGGTCACACCTATAATACGCAATTCAATTCTGGTCACTGAACAACATTACACAACAACTAAACACATTCCTACATTACGTAATGTATCGTACAAGGAACAATTAAAACTGTTTGAAATGTTCTCTCTCCACAAGTGCAAAATTAGGGGAGATATGCTTGAAGTAATGTAGTAAATGTAGAACACTCAAGTCACTCACCCCAGGTAGCAAGGCACTTCGAACAGGTACGGACGGAGACGATTATCAACAAACCCCAACACGATCGGCTCAACCTCCTTCATCTCGATCAACCACCGCCTAGACAGCTACACACAACACACAACTGACCCAGGACCACACTGCCCTACCAAGAACAACACACTACCTCTGCTGCAACACCATCACTTCTCTCTGACCAACCTCTCGCCCAGCTGGTTCACCACTGCCTAGACTGGCGGACAGGGTCGCCGACTCACCTCCCGTGAAACACTTCAAACAATTGAATCACCTGCGTGAATCCCTGTAACCACTCAACCACCATAACACTACAAGTAATTAGAATTATATACAATTTCAATAAAATCAATCAAGAAATACTATACTATCAGATGGCTAATGCAACAGTAACAAGAGGTAACGGCATGAAATAAAAGTATGAAGATGTAACAAGATTGCTTGTAAATCATACTTTAATGTTAGAATCATTGACGAATAACACAGACTCCCACCCTCAATAGTTAGCTCAAAAACTACAGATAATTTCAAGTACCGATTTTACATATATATATATATATATATATATATATATATATATATATATATATATATATATATATATATATATATATATATATAATATATATATATATATATATATATATATATATAATATATATATATATATATATATATATATATATATATATATATATATATATATATATATATAATATATATATATATATATATATATATATATAATATATATATATATATATATATATATATATATATATATATATATATATATATATATATATATATATATAATATATATATATATATATATATATATATATATATAATATATATATATATATATATATATATATATATATATATATATATATATATATATATATAATATATATATATATATATATATATATATATATATATATATATATATATATATATATATATATATATATATTATATATATATATATATATATATATATATATATATATATATCTATATATATATATATATATATATATATATATATATATATATATATTTCTGAGAAACAGGTTTTCTTTGACTAATTAACTAATTTTATGAATTTTTTTTTAGTAATTCAATTAAACGAGCAGTTGGTTTTTTTTTTTTATCTTTCAGATGAAACATGTAGTAGCAGCACATTATTTTCATTAATAAATTTATTCCCATCCCAGGACGGACTAGCAGGAGTGGAGTCTAGTAAAGTATCTTCCTCTAAACTCATTCTTAACTATAAAATTTCCATGTCCTCGTTTTCTTCAAGGTACACGGTGTTCCATTCTAACTGTTTCCTGCCACCACATTACCAGAAGGAGAGGTGGGCGGGGAGAGGGTCTTGTTCTGATCTATCCTGTTCTCCAACTCGTAGTGTACTAACAATGGTATTAAGTTTAGCAGATACCCTAATGGTTCTGTTGTCTGTTCTTATCCATTATGTATTTTCGGCATGCTACAACACCTTGACATAATCTTTAAATGCTTAAGTTTCACTACCAAAAGGCATTCCACTCCTTCCACATGAAACATTGTCAACCTTCCACATGTATGGACTAAAACCAAAAAACAACAGCTGATGTTCGCTGCACCGTCCACGTTAGTTCCACATTTGAAGGTGTACTAACAGAGGCTGGATATTTGAGTTGACACGAAAAAATTACAAAAAAGAATATGTTTGAAGTACATAAAAAAATCCAGCTTTCCTCAGAAGTATAGATACTTGGAATAGACTGAATGAATAGTTGATAAGGACAAATAATGTATAACTAAAGAAAAGACTGGAAAGTATAGATACGGAGACAGGACCACACGCGTGTAGCTAAGGCCCTGTATACTACAACAAGGTAAATACAACTAAGTAA
The DNA here is from genome assembly GCA_029783475.1 of Metacarcinus magister. Lineage (NCBI taxonomy): Eukaryota > Metazoa > Arthropoda > Malacostraca > Decapoda > Cancridae > Metacarcinus > Metacarcinus magister. The sequence continues at coordinate 3,009,829 of JAPQNM010000016.1, forward strand.
TTACACACACACACACACTTGCTCAGTAGCTCAATGGATAACATCTTGGTCTGTCACTCTGCAGGCTGATGCTCACACTTCAAATACAGTGCAAAGTTTTCACTGATGATCAAGAAGTTACTGGTTGGGTCAAAAGTTACAGCTTCATCCACTGATCCTGCTATATTGAACTCTAACCTCTCTCCGGAAGGCTGGCGATCACGAGTTCAGCGAGTGATCTTCAAGACCATCGTGAATCATACACACACATACACACACACAAACACACACCCACACCCACAGACTAGCAGCCACAGCTCACCTGATAGTCCAGAATGGAGAAGCCCAGGCCTCTGTCACCCTTGGTAAGCTCAATCACTTGGCACTCAGAGCTCCACATGGCCAGGCCGGTGAGGGGCTCCAGACTGCGGCTCTTCATGCGGTTAAATGAGTTGTCATTAGTGGCTGCTGTTGCTGAGGAAGCGAGTGAACCATCAGATTTGGCCTTCACCAAACGCTCTGAACCAGGGATAAGGTTCTGAAGGGACCCGCCCAAGATGTTCTGAAAGATGAGGCAAGTTATAAATAAGTGGTCTGTACGATTACTAAATAGTTCCATACTAAGAAAAAAATTTATTGCTTTCTTTGAGATATGAATATGCTTACAAAAACTCAACACAGTCTTTGGGATTTATAAATGCTTATGTATAACAGATTTAAAAGTATATATTCATGCTTGAGATAATTTCTTTTCCCGAATTATGTATCAGATAACCAATTAATATATATGAAAATTAGCATCTATCAGCATTATATGTAAGATACTGAATGAGATGACAGTAATTAGTAATGACATTTAAGTGACAAAAAAGTAAAAAGCAACAAGCTAGATTATGGTTTTCTTTAGTACTTTATGTCATAGTCATAACTTATGGAGCAGTAATGAAAATTAAAGAAAATCCTTCTTTTCTCTTATTAATTTTGATCAATGACTACCTTCTTTCTTGTTACAATATAAAATAATAAAAAGGAACACAAAGGCAGTACAAGACCCCTGAAGTGAGGTCAAGCATACCCGTGCAGCAAAGGTGTCCCTGTCAGCCGTGGGAGCATCAATGGGGTGGAGAGGTGGTGGGGCGCCCGGAGCACGGCGGCCACACACAAGGCGCACAAAGCGAGGCAGCTCCTTCAGGATGCCCACCACCTCCACATGATTCAGCCCAAGCAGTTTCTGGCCATTAACCTGTCACAAGATTGAGGATAGAGTTAAAAATGTGGATATTTTCACACTTTGAGATAATAACTGCAAATAGAACCTACACTGGATTCTCTCAACTTACTCATTTTTTGGAAATAATACAGCAATGTATTATTGTTTTCAATTTGATAAACATATACAAAGAATCCAAAGAAATCATTCAAATATAAAAAAAAATACTTATACATATAAGGTGCAGCCCAAAAATTCTCCAATTTGAATGGTGTATGGGAACTAATTCCAGTACAGACTAGAGGTACAAAATGTCATCAAATGTATCCTCTGTGAACCAGTGTGATATATGATTTTGTAATGAGCACACACATTCTTTTGATCTATACATTTATGGAACATCGTGTCTTTTGTTTAGCAATTTCTTTTCATTGAAATTATGGACACAAAGGGTTAACATATTGTATCAAGTTTTGCTTAAAACCTGTCAAGCAAGAGAAATTCGTAAATGCTGCAACAATCTTAAGTGATTACATTTTGGGTCAGATGCAAACCTATAACTGGTTTCAATGGCTTAAATATTGGCCGAGCTGGCACCGCCCAATGAAGAGTGGCTCATGCACCAGGGAGCCCAGAAGCCCACTCTGGTGTTCCTGCTGGACACACCGGCGGCAGCGGCAGAGGAGTGCCGCGCCGTCCTTGACGAGTGAAGGAGCAACAGCCCTTCAAGGACGTTGACGTGATGACCCACGCCGAGGGACACGCCAAGAGGTACCGGCAGGACAGGTTCACGCACGAGCGTTACTCTGATGACATCACAGGTTACATGAACCTGGACACCATCCTGCACGTGGTGTCGCGGGACCAGTCCTTCGTGAGTCCAGCTCCCCGCTGGCACACACCACACTGGTGATGCTGGGGCGTGCCGCATGAAGCGTGAGTGAATCCACACTTGTATCCTTCAAAGTGGAGGTGGACACCTCGGAAGTAAGTGTATTCCGCCGCCTCATTGACCCGCAAGACTCCCGGGTGTTGGCACAGCTCATGCTCACCTACACCCGCCTGGACAGACGCGTCATACAGCGAGTCTATAACAAAGCCTTCAAGGCCACAGTCGGAGAGGCACCACGCTTACCACTGCCCTGCCTTGAACATTACTGGATAAAGATAAATATTTTGTACAACCTTCAATCAGCACAACGCGAGAAAGTGTTGGAAACGGATGTGAGGCTAATTTCAAAGGACCATAGGATAATGATATTTGCAACACTGTGCGACTATTATAGAAGACATGTTAGCACATTTTGTTAGATAAGCTGAACATGTGGTGTACTGCTGCAAATTGTGTGCCGAGGCTACTGACTGATGACCGAAAGCAACAACAACGGGAAATTTGAGCATTGAGCTTCATGATCAAATCAGGAATGCCTTAAACCTCCTTTCCAAATTCATAACTGGTGACAAAAGTTAGATTTTTGGATATAACCCAAACAAAACAGCAATCATATTACTGGAAATCTCTATTTTCATCTTGACTGAAGAAAGAACGGTAAGTCAAAAGCAATGGGAAGTTAATGCTGATCTTTTTTAACATTGATGGGATCTTCCACATGGAATTTGTCCCTCCAGGTCAGACTGTTAATGTGATGTCCTGAGACAACTTATGGAGGATATGAGGTGGAAGTGACCAAACAAATGGTACATAAATAATAGGTGCTCTATTATAACCATACATCCGCTCACGCCACACTGGCTGTGCTGAAATATGTGGCTTCACACACTGTAGTGTTCATGTCCCACTTCCTTTCCTTGCCTGAGATAGCATATAATTAATTTTTCTTTCCTAAGATGAAAATCAAGCTGATAGGGTCAAGTTTTGACACTGTAGATGAGATCCAGGCCAAGTTACAGGAGGTGCTGAACATTTTGACATATAAAAAGCTTCTAATCATGACAAAAACATTGGGATCACTATGTATGCTTACAAAAAAACTAGTACTTTGTTGAGGATTCTTAATAAGTCTAATTTGTTGATCAGAAATATTTTGGGAACGTTTGGGTAGCATCTTGTATGGAGAGTTTTTCATGTTCAGGTAAAAATGCTTCATATAAAGCATTTTAATGAGGGTGTTCACTGTGCACTCAAGAAAAGAATAATACACTATTTTTTTTCCTCAATCATGTTGAATAGACTTTTACCACATAAACTATATTATAATAATCAAGAAACAGACAGTAAACAGTAAATAGTGAATAAACAAGCTAAATGTATCCATATCCTTTCCTTGAGTTCATAGTCAGAGAAATTAAAAAAAATATATAAATGAGATTCATTCACCTCCAGAAGCTCATCACCGCTACAGAGACGGTTGTTCTTTCCAACAGGTCCATCAGGGAGGATAGAGCGGATGTAGTGGTGGGGGCGCACTTCCCGGCCCCCCTCCACATCCACTGTTCCCTCTAGGCTGATACCCAGACCACCTCCCTCCTCAAACTTGCTGAGCTGAGCAACCTGAAGGGAAAAAAAAGAGTGCAAATTAATATTTTTTTGTACATAACAATATATTTGTAAAAATATATATACATTTTTCTAATTTCATACATTAATGTGGTGCTCTGGTCCTGTTCCTGTATGTTTCTTTAGGTATGCTTATATAGGTAATCTTTAAGTGTAATATGATCTTTGTTCATTGGATGATCATACAATTATAACAACTAATAAATTGCTTAATGAAGTGATCAAGGTCAAAATTTAAGTCCAATATAATAATTATCAAATGAACGAATCAAACTTTTCTATCCCTTAAACTGAGTTCTATTGTCCTGAATTGTGCCCAGATACCAGCTCTAATATGCAAAATGCAGCTGGTCAGATAAAAAGGATTATAATGATGTGAATGATCTAGTTGAAGGTAGAAAGGCACATCCACTAGACAGTCCTCTACCTCCCTCCACACTACACTCCCTTTACTCACCACAATGTCAAACTCTGCCCCGACGACTCTTGACCACTTGCGATGGATGGCACTCTCCACGGAGGGCCGGAGATCTCCCGAATAGTTGGTATCAATCATCAGCTCAATGTCTTCAAGGCGAACATCGGAACTAATGCCGGAGGACAATGGAGGGACATCAGATGAGAGTTGAGGGATGGCGGATGATAGCTGAGGCACATTGGTGGTGGTCGCATAGGAGGAAGCGATACCAGCAGACAGCCCAGCAGACTGCAAGGGCTGGCTGGAGATGGAGGGGAAGGTAGGCACATCGGCAATGATTGTTGATGAGGAGGTAGGTGGGGAGAGTGTTGGGTTGATGGCCTCCAGGACCGACTCCTCTTCGCCCCTCTCCAGTTCTCCGAGGGCGGAGCAGATAGCTTCGCTGCTCGGAAGATCTCCAAGCTGTAGGAAAAGAATAAATACATAAAGTCATCCTCCTGTCCACCTTTTGCTGTATTCCCAGTACATACATAGCATAATGCATGTTCATATTTTCAGTAGTTCCTTCATACATGTGCAAGCTAAGATGCTGTGAACAGGTATTTTACATTCCAGACAAAATACTTGGTGCATGTTTCTTCATACACGGAGGTGAGCAGACCATTATTTAAAGGTCTGTTTTCAGGGTGCTCACATCAAATGTATACAGGGTGTGAGAACATGACACAAGGCTGTCCATTCCACAGACATGTAGTCTGTATCAACAAGGACTTACAAAGGTATGGGACCCAATGATTAGGTGAGAAAGTGCACGAGCACACACACACACACACACACACACACACACACACACACACACACACACACACACACACACACACATACACACACACACAGTGATGGCATAGGTAGGTTAGGTTACATGCATGTGTAATTGTTGTCATTTGAACACATGGTACGTAACTACACGATAAAGGTAATTCTGAAGTTAACTGCATGGCAGGATAGATTATAATATTAAATGTTCACATAATACAGTACATTAGTGAACGGTTCCCTTTCTATGGAGTTACTTTCTTCTGTAATAGTTCAACTCAGGAACAATGCAAACGGCTGCCAATCAATGCCCGAGGAAATCCACCGTTCAGGCGCCTCGCACGCATTTAGACGGGAGGATTTTGAACCTGTACTCCTGCAGGCGGACGAACAGTGATGATGATGATGATGATGATGATGATGATGGAGGAAAGAAAAAAATGTAGTCTCCCGGAAACACATCTAGTTTTGGCTGATTGCCGCCAGGGTAAACGGAATCCCTATGAATGAGAGAGAGAGAGAGAGAGAGAGAGAGAGAGAGAGAGAGAGAGAGAGAGAGAGAGAGAGAGAGAGAGAGAGAGAGAGAGAGAGAGAGAGAGAGATCCAAAAACATACAAAACATATAGAAAAATTATCCGAAAAAATCCTTTTTATATGATATAAAAAAGAACATAGAGAACAAAGATATAATAGAATAAAAGCAATCAAACCTTAGAACGTGTGAGGTGTCAGTTTCAAGATGGCGGATGTGAAGGGGATGAACGGGGAACGCAGTGCATTGTGGGAATCGATAACACATTACACAATATCGAAATTATTATATAGTAGATTGAAATATAAAACTGTAAAAGTAAATAGTAACCACACCTTCATGTTTACAAACATTTCGTGCAATTGTACAATTTACAATTATGTATCTGATGACCTCATTTACGATATGAAAGCTTTTCAAGGTAACAGTGAAAGGTAATCATGACGAGAGGTTCACAATTTGCGTAAAAATGTTTCACAAAATATCATTTAAAATATTTGTACTTGGACGTAAGTACATTATGATGATGTGAACCGTATCCATTTCAGGGACAGGATACATTTGTATGTCTTTTTAATGACACGGAATCTGACGTATAATGACACGACCCAAAAGTGTAACTCATTCTGGAATTGATCATATTTTAATGTATACACACAAACATCTGTTACAGGGAGGGGCAAGCTGAATAGCGTATGTGAACACCATTCCCGTTACAGTTATTGAATTCTGGAAACATAGAACGTCGGAGATAATAAGGAAATAATCGTTTTTAACGCGGATGTGGTACAGTAACGGAGTTGGATAAGGTGCCCTTCTTGACCTCAAGTACCGAAAAAGAAAAAAGTTTACTTGCACTTTCTCTGATGAAATATAATCTTTTGCCCTTGAACCTATGTTGAAGATAGATCAATTAAATAAATTAATAAATAATGAACGCACTGAGCACCATGACCCCCGTGTGATGACAGGTATCCGAGGTTCCTTTACGAATACGTTGACACAGTATACATATAGAAGTCGAGGAATTCTTATCTATAGTCATAACACGCAGCCGTTATGATCACCACAGACAGACGGTAATACATATCACAAAACAAATCCAGCTCGTGAAGGGTAAAGACCTACAGTCATCCTTTGGGTCGTCTGTACCCTTGGGAAATATCTACTCCGCCACCGCTTCCTTGGCGGGCGTTTGGATGCGGTAGAGTTTGCCACGCTGGCTCGGGTGGAGGAGGGATGGCGGGGAAACGGATCGGCTTGCTGTCCCTAACCAATCTAATCTAATCCCTTGAGGCTGCACGGCGAGAGAGCGCCTGAACGCCGAATCAGACGCTGGTAACTCGGTAAATATTTCATAGACGCGACACTAAGGATAAATGACGGCCAGACACCTCTAAGGAGCTCCTACTAAGGTCATTATTAAAGACTTCCTCTACCGTCTGCCAACATTATCTCCACGAAAAAAGTCCCTAACGAATATCGTCCATTAGTTCCGTGTACACATCCCCCGTGTTCAATGAGAGCCTGGAAACTTATTTTAGTGCTGCGTTGTCCAATCAATCGTGTGGTTATCGCCATTATCGCCAGCTGTGGAGGGGCAGCCGTCTGTGTTTACGAGTCAGACGTTCCAGCGGAGATGGCTGTTGGGATGAGCTCGAGACAGACTATACCATCCTTTCCGTCTGTTTAACGTGACCTGTTCTCTGCCGGTAGTACGTTACCAACAAATAACGTAGACCATTATTTCATTCACATGAAATTAAATAAAACTAAAGTTTCATTAAATTAAGCCAATCAATCACGGAAACCAATAACGCAGGAGTTCGGGATTTAATTTTGCTTTCCTGTTGATGTGTCGAGAAATTACCAATTGACAAATGGGGGGAAAAACGCTGCAAACGGATAAGTCACTATCTATATACTTTTAAAATTGGCTTCACTGAGCTTACGTTTGCATTAACTAAGACAGTTTATGGCAATTAAAGTAATGTGTTACTCTGAGCCTTGCCAACCCACGAGCATCTAGGCTTATGGACGCAAGAGTTTCACGTCCACTTCCAGGCAAGTAGCAAGAACTTTTCAGAATATGCCACTGTATTACCCACTTTATATGACACTGAATACACTAAACAAACCGGAGGAAGCTACTCACTAAAACCAAACATTCCGCTCCCCAAAACTACGCATAAAAAACACTAGTCCAAAAATCTCTCAAATCCACGGAAACCAACAGAGGCGAAGCGGACGAACTAA
>JAPQNM010000016.1:3022557-3030057 GCA_029783475.1 Metacarcinus magister
TATTTCTCGAATCAGTAAAATGTTCGGGGTAACTATTGCACGAAGGAGGTGAGGTGAGGTGAGGTGAAGGGAGTTTCATATCAGGGGTGAGGGAAAGTTTATTTATATTTCCCCTCAAAAGTTAGATTGGAGGGTACGGTTGACGCCACTGGGATGCACAAAAGTGAGGGAGAGAGAGAGAGAGAGAAAAAAAAAAATCCAGAGTTTCAATAGGGTGTATAGAAAGTTAGAACGTTCAATAAATATCACCAGGATGGGTTGTTTGGTTGGGTGGGGAGGGGGGGGGGAGTGAGAGAGGGGGAGGAGAGGAGGGATTGAGTGATAGAGTGAAAAAATATATATGCTCACCTTAATTATCTGTCTGTCAGGTGTCATGGTGAAGGTGGTGGTGATGGTGGTGGTGATGGTGGTGGTGGTGGTGGTGGTGGTGGTGGTGGTGAGGAGACTAATGTTTATGGTGTTACTGTTTAGATGTAAGTAGTGTTTTTATTTATAAGTTACTGAAGTGTAGTTTGAAAGTAGGAGGAAAAGTAGAAATCACGGTAACAGACAGACACACACACACACACACACCCACACACACACACACACACACACACACACACACACACACACACACACACAGTCAATCAACGACCACCTAATTAATCAAGACGCTCATGGATCACTAACTTCCTATCGCTCGTTAAGAATTCCGTTAAAAAAGGGAAAAAAAAGAGAAATATTGAAGGCTACCTAGACAGTGCTTGACACATCGTTTGTCACTGTCGGTGTGTGTGTGTGTGTGTGTGTGTGTGTGTGTGTGTGTGTGTGTGTGTGTGTGTGTGTGTGTGTGTGTGTGTGTGTGTGTGTGTGTGTGTGTGTGTGTGTGTAAGCGTTTCTAGGAATCCTAGTCTTACTTCACACTGATATTTATACAGTTGCCTCATATCTCTCTCTCTCTCTCTCTCTCTCTCTCTCTCTCTCTCTCTCTCTCTCTCTCTCTCTCTCTCTCTCTCTCTCTCCACTTAGGACCAATAACACAACCTAACCTGGATGCCAGACCGTGGGATGGTCCGCTTATCCCCGCCCGTCACCTCGCATACCTAGCTAGGCCTCGACACGACTCAATACCCGCCTTCAACCACTAGTCAATACCTTCTGACAGATCAATTGCACGTTCCCGTCACCTCTGCGTCCAGGTGAGATTCAATTTACACGTCCCACCGACCAAGTTACACGCCCACAGAGTTTCAAGGTCGAAGGGAAGAGCACCCAGCGAGGTGTTAAAGGCTTTGGATAACACCGAGCGCACCGATTAAAGCCTCCGGCGCTCTAAAGGGGGAAGAGAGAAGCGTTTCCTTGGTATGATAAGTTGCTCTTAGAGGCGTCTTCTCGCGCACGCTGCCACCACTGGGAGATAGATGGGTCCTCCGCCTGTCTGTGATGGATAGCAGTACCTCCTAGATTAGTTTATAGTGTAATGCGAGAGGCGTCGAGGGAGTTGTTCCAGGGAGATTGGGGAGTAAGGGAGAGTCAGTGTCTGTTGTCTATCTATCTATCTATCTATCGTACGTGTGTGTGTTCTTTGTGTTGTTGATGTGTTGTGTTTCATGCCTTCAGTGTTGCATTGTTCTCTGGTACGCTGTTGTTACGTGTTGCACAAATGATCTTGTTTGCATCACTGGAATGAAACGTATAACATTGGGTTTTGTGCAGAAATACCCCAGGGATTGTTTTTCGGTAATGACTATAAATTATTTCATCCTTCAGTTTCGATGTAAAGAGAAAATATGTGTTGGAAATGCTCGGCTTATTATATATTTTTTCTGCAACACTTTCAGGATTTCAGTTGAACGTCACCATCCATTTACACATTCAATACACAGTCGCAAGGAATGAATGTTAAGCTATGTCTCTCTCTATAATTATATTTGCATCTGTTATCCTTAGTTCCTACAGTAAAACGAAATAATAAATAAATAAATAGATAGAATAATAAAAAAAAAAAAAATTGAGAGCGTTCTGACTTGTTTCCTCATACATCCATTTTCTCATTTTCCTTCTTCGTCTTCTTTAACAAGTGATTTTTTATTAACCTTCATTCTCCTCCATCGTAATAAATATACTTGCTCTTCCTCTTATCCATTAATAGAAACCAATATATTTTCTCCTACTGTCACCGCCATCCTCTCTCTCTCTCTCTCTCTCTCTCTCTCTCTCTCTCTCTCTCTCTCTCTCTCTCTCTCTCTCTCTCTCTCTCTCTCTCTCTCTCTCTCTCTCTCTCTCTCTCTCTCATATCGTCTTCACCCCACACAATATCCACTCGTTTTTTCCGCATTTCCTCTCTTTCAGAATGTAAAACAATAGCATGACATTAACACTTTTCAACGGCTCCTTCATTTCCGATTCATCCTCAAAGGGAGTGAAGACGTCGCTCGGTCTGTCCCCTCTGGCGGCAGGTAATTAAAACACACCACAGGTAAGTCATCCTCATCAGTAATTAAGAGGAGCAGAGATTGAAACGGAGCATATCAAACGCAACCCTAACCGAGATTCATAATCATTTAACGTGAAAGAAAAAGAAAAAAAAAGACACCCATAAAACTGACTCTCTCTCTCTCTCTCTCTCTCTCTCTCTCTCAGGGTAGTAGCAATACATCTAGTTCCTAAAAGGCAAGAGTCTTCCAATGGGTTTCCCTTAAGTCCATCAATACACAGACGAAGGCAGCACGAAGTTAGGTCATCAATATTATGCTTACGTTAGGAACTCTACCCTCTCCCTCTCCCTCTCTCCCTCTCTCCCTCTCACGAAGTTTTCAGTGAGTAACAGGACGTAGCTCATTCCCAAGTGAGGCTAAGGTTTCTTGATCAAACTGCACTAAAAGGAGGAAAAGAACGCGATTGAAGACGAAGAGCAGAAGGAGGATAGAAGCAAAAGAAGATCGCAAATGAAGACGAAGAGAAGAAAAAAGAACGTGAATGAAGACGAAGAGAAGAAGGATAGAAGCAAAATAGAATGAGAATGAAGACGAAGAGGAGAAGAAGGAGAGGAAGAAAAAAATATGACGTGAATGAAGACGAAGAGAAGAAGGAGAGGAACAAAGAGAAAGAGGAGAGGAGGCGATAGAGCACAAAAGGAGTGCAGAAGAAAAGAAGAAGGAGGAGGAGGAGGAGAAGGGATGAAGAAGAAGATAGTGATGGTGGTGGTGGTGGTGGTGGTGGAAGAAGCAAGGAAGCACAGGAGGAAGAAGAGGAGAAAGGAGTATAATATAAATGGACGAAGGAGAAGGAAATGGAGGGGAGAAGGGAGATAGGAAGGGTAATTGAAGGAAATGAGGAAGGCGAATGTGTGTAGATAAAAAATGAGAATGGGAAATGAGGAGGAAGGAGGAGAAAGGGAAGACAGAGGAAACACAGGTCGATGGAAATAATAAAAGCACAAAGAAGAAAGAAAAAAGAGGAAGAGGAGGAGGAGGAGGAGGAGGAGGAGGAGGAGGAGGAGGAATCTAAATCTATAACAGGAACAAGCAGCGAAGAGAAGGTCGGAAGCAGGAACATGAAAAAGGAATGAAGGAAAGAAAGAAAGAATAACTCGGACACAGAGAAAATTTATAGGAAACTAAGATATGAACCATAAAAATAATTTGGAACTCGTATATAAACTCCATGAAATAACACGAAGAATAAGACACTAAATCAACCCTTTGACATTTCTTCTACATTTATTCACGCTTTCATTCACTCCCCTTTCTCTATGATCATCACTTTCCTCGCTTATTTCCACGTCCTTATCCTCTCCTTTCTTGTTATCTATCCTCCACCTCCTTCCTCTCTTTCATAAGGTCTCCCTCCAACGGGTGTGAAAATCCTCCAAACCAGCCACTAGTATCACCCTTAAGGTCTTGGTCTTGTCATACGAACAAATACGAAGAACAATTAAACCTGACAATATCGCGTTGCCACAGTTACTTGAATTCATCCGATGTATAATTTTTTCCCCCGAGATATCGAAGAGAATTTGTCGGTGGAAATGAACGTCACTTGGGCACCGACGGGTAAGAATGATGGTGTCTGTCTGTCTGTCTGTCCATAAAGGTGTTCTGGGAATAGTCGCAGGTGGGAGACAAAGGCTTCGTATGTGTTCCCTTGTATTATTATTATTATTATTATTATTATTATTATCTTTCTGTCTGTGTTTATATAGGTATGTTTGTGTATCTGTTTGTTTTCTGGCTTTTGTTTTTATTGTCTGTGCGTGTGTGTGTCTGTGTGTATCTGGCTAGACATGGATGGATATTTTAATGAAATTCTCTCTCTCTCTCTCTCTCTGCTCTCTCTCTCTCTCTCTCTCATCTCTCTCTCTCTCATCTCTCTCTCTCTCTCTCTCTCTCTCTCTCTCTGTGTTACGTTTTCATTTTTTTTCTCTCTCTCTCTCCACACACACACACACACACACACACACACACAGATCAGCTTCAATGACCGCTCCTCACAAAAGACACTGATTAATAATGCATTCAGCAATCATTACTCAAGCTTCCACCACAGTCAAGCTAGCCGGGCTTTGGGAAGGTGTGCGTGCGTGCGTGCGTGGGATGAGCTTGTTGTGGAGGCATTTTTCAACTTATTTCTAGCTTCATGTTCACTTCCAATAAATACTCTGCGCGCCAAGTCTATATTGATACACCGTCATATCCTGCTTTTACAATTGTCATCATCGCATCGAAAGCAGGAAGTCAATCAAATATACTTATCCACACGCACGCACACAGACACACACACACACACACACACACACACACACACACACACACACACACACACACACACACACACACACACACACACACACACACACACACACACACACACACACACACCTAAACACAGGTAATTATGCAACACACCAGGTAGTGTTCATTGTTCAGCTCATTTATCGGTGTGAGCGTGAAATGACGTAAAGGGGGGATGGAGAGAGAGAGAGAGAGAGAGAGAGGAGAGAGAGAGAGAGAGAGAGAGAGAGAGAGAGAGAGAGAGAGAGATGGGAGAAAGAGGGGAGAGAAAGGCTCCATCCCTTACCGTACCTTAATCCGACCTCCCTCCCCTTACCCTACCTTTTTTTATTATCTTTCTCTCTCTCTCTCTCTCTCTCTCTCTCTCTCTCTCTCTCTCTCTCTCTCTCTCTCTCTCTCTCTCTCTCTCTCTCTCTCTCTCTCTCTCTCATTCCCTGCTCCCCTCATCCCTCCATCACACCCTCGTCTCTCCCTCTTCCCTCACCCTCGCCCCTGTTTTCTCCCCTCACCAAACGAACTACAAAATTAACTACAGCATGTTAATGATCACCACTTTCTGACCCTCTATGAAATGCTGCCACGCCCTCCCTCCACCAACACATAAATAAATAAATAAATACACGAATATATATATGTCCGTACGTATAAATGTATACATAACTAAATATTATTGTACATAAATGAACAGCCTACAAGCACCACGATTATACAAATACACAAATGGTCAACAAAAGCAAAGTGTATCTCGTTCGGTCGCCAGTTTATATACTATTTAGTGAACACGCGAGAGAGAGAGAGAGAGAGAGAGAGAGAGAGAGAGAGAGAGAGAGAGAGAGAGAGAGAGAGAGAGAGAGAGAGAGAGAGAGAGAGAGAGAGAGAGAGATAAGATAATAAATAAATAAATAAAATTGTGTATTCGTGGTTATCCTTACAGCGATTTGTGTGTGGGGATAAAAATACTGAATATACAGAATAAAGGAATACTTCTACATAAAAATAATAATGACGAGGCACACCTGGATAAGACTATATATTCTTTTCGACGAAACTGGTGCTTTCTTAAAATATACAAACTGGCTTTTTTCCAATCTGTGACGTAACTTCCTAAAGAGTGAGAGAGAGAGAGAGAGAGAGAGAGAGAGAGAGAGAGAGAGAGAGAGAGAGAGAGAGAGAGAGAGAGAGAGAGAGAGAGAGAGAGAGAGAGAGAGAGAGAGAGAGGGTGAGACAGTTATATAGATAGATAAAGACAGACATACAGATAGATAGATAGATACATAAATGAATAAATAAAGATAGATAGAGAGAGACGATAAATAGTTTAATTTATACCTTGACGGTTTCAGTTAGTTTTTTTGTTCGTGTGTGTGTGTGTGTGTGTGTGTGTGTGTGTGTGTGTGTGTGTGTGTGTGTGTGTGTGTGTGTGTGTGTGTGTGTGTGTGTGTGTCTAAGTTTGTGTGCATGTATATATGTTTGTAAGACTTTAACGTATACCTACTTATCTTTAATATTTATGCATCAACACTTAACTTCACCGACAATTATAAAACAAAAACAAAATAAATCATTACCAGAACAGTTACAAGTGAGCGAGAGAGAGAGAGAGAGAGAGAGAGAGAGAGAGAGAGAGAGAGAGAGAGAGAGAGAGAGAGAGAGAGAGAGAGAGAGAGAGAGAGAGGAAGAAAAACATAGAAGACTGAACTGAGAGACACACACAACATCCCTCACTATAATATGGGACACAGCGGCAAAGGAGATACAAACACAGGCAGGAATTTCCACTCATAAGCGAACCAGGAAGCGACGTCGTACAGAGCGTGTGACAACAGATTTCACGACTGATTTTGGACGCTTTGCCAGAACAAATGACGTAATTTCCACCGCCTGCCTCCACCTAGATCAAGGGAATTCACGCTGGCTACACGTTCTTTGAAATATATGTGTTCTCAGGTACTTACTCATATGACAGGATTTGAATTAGTACAAGATGCGTTTAGAATATTTTACATAAACATCGTAATATCGTTGAAAAACAAGAAACATACGTATTTGTCAGCAGTAATTGGATCAGGGAGGAGGCAGCATGAAATTAGACGAAACTTATCACAATAGTGTTGAATTACATGACGAATCACCTGCTACATCACCATTACAACTGTCATCACCACTACCACCACCACCACCATTGCCACTAAACCATAACCACCACCACCACTACCACATACCATAAACCACCACCACTACCACATTCACCACCATCACCATGACTACAGTTAGCAATATCCAGTGAAATACAAAGGAACTACACCATATTGTATTAGATAACAGTATATCATCACCACCACCACCACCACCACCAGCAACACACAATCCACAGACTAGAGTAAAAACAAAAACAAAAGTCTTCCCTACAGATACTGAATCCAACACAAGGGATGCGTTCAGGATGCCGCTTATATCCTTGCAACAACATTTCAAAAACATTCCCCAAACACTCAGAAACAGCTTCACCAGGTGTATGAAAACTCAACCCGCCCTTCCTCACCTCCACCTACACCCACAAACTTGTTGAAAATGTCTGAAAACGTTTGAAATAGGAAGAAAAAAAAAAAAGAGAGTAAAAATAGCCAACATTAACACACGCGGAACACCATCAAAGGGGAATAGAAAACGCAGCGAGGAAAACTATACAAAAAAGACTCGAAAATATACTGAAGAGGAGTACTCA
>JAPQNM010000016.1:3045057-3057557 GCA_029783475.1 Metacarcinus magister
AGTTACGGCCTCTTCCTCAAGCTGGCCTCCGCAGGGATCTTGTTGGGCGTCAGTAAGCTGGCTGCCTCCTCCCACGGGCGGCGAGAGGGACGAGGCAGACGACCCGCCCTCGCCCTCCACCTGATGAGGAACACAAGCCAAGTGAGACTGAGGTAAAGATGACGGTCTTAGAAAAAATATGTCTCGTTCCAGGCTCATAGAAAATCGACTTCAGATTATTTTTGGGTTTGTAAAGATTGCAAACGGGTATTCATTCATTCATTCTCTCTCTCTCTCTCTCTCTCTCTCTCTCTCTCTCTCTCTCTCTCTCTCTCTCTCTCTCTCTCTCTCTCTCTCTCTCTCTCTCTCTTTCCCTTTCTCTATAAAGCCCTTCATGTACAGAGGAAAAGACTGAAGGCGTTTACATTCACTTTATGGAGCACAAGTGAAGGATTCTCTCTCTCTCTCTCTCTCTCTCTCTCTCTCTCTCTCTCTCTCTCTCTCTCTCTCTCTCTCTCTCTCTCTCTCTCTCTCTCTCTCAGCAGGACAAGAAACAACAACTAGGCAGTAGAAGCCTCATCAGTATGTTACAGTGACGCTTCCACACAGCCTCACTTGACCTAACTCCGGAGTGTTCTCTCTCTCTCTCTCTCTCTCTCTCTCTCTCTCTCTCTCTCTCTCTCTCTCTCTCTCTCTCTCTCTCTCTCTCTCTCTCTCTCTCTCTCTCTCATTTGTACGTTTTCTCTTTTTTTTTTACCTTAGCTTAGCACTGTCATTACTCTATATACACACACACACACACACACACACACACACACACACACACACACACACACACACACACACACACACACACACAGAGAACGCTTTATGTGCTGACAAGGTGAAGGTCTACATAGAGAAAGAGACGGTGGTGAGAGCCAGTGTCAAGGAAAACGAGAGAGAGAGAGAGAGAGAGAGAGAGAGAGAGAGAGAGAGAGAGAGAGAGAGAGAGAGAGAGAGAGAGAAAGTGGGGTGGAGGAGGGAGAATGGATGACAGACACAGACATGTAGGTAGAGAACGAGGAGGAGGAGGAGGAGGAGGAGGAAGAAGAGGAAAAGGAGAAGGAAAATGATGAGTAGGAGGATAAGCATGAGGATGAGGAGATAAAAAAAGAAGGAAGAGGAAGAGAACGAGGAGAAAAAGGAGAGAGAAAAGGGAAAAAAGAGGAGAGACCTAAAAGTTTCAAAGAGGGATCCCAGGGGAGGTAGTACTAAGAGCCTTTTGGGAGCAGAGGATAAACCAGTGAAGGGGAAGATAAAGGAGACGAGTAACGGGAAATAAAAGAAAGACAATGAGAGGTGATAGATAGATGATGATGATGATGATGATGATGATGATGATGATGATGATGATGATGATGATGATGCGTGTATGACCAGGTATATCAATGTGTCTATGTCTGTATGTATGTCTGTGTCTGTGTCTGTCTGTGAGTGAGGAGGAGCAGGAGCAGGAGTGAAGAGAGAGAGAGAGAGAGAGAGAGAGAGAGAGAGAGAGAGAGAGAGAGAGAGAGAGAGAGAGAGAGAGAGAGAGAGAGAGTTTAAATAAGGTGATATTAATGAGACCGTCAACAACCCACATGACCAATGGCGCTGAGGTGAAGGTGAACCAAGGTGAACAAATAACGGGGAGGTCACAGCGCAGCGAGGGAGGGAGGGAGGGAAGGAGGGAGGGCACGAGGGGAAGTGGGAGGGAGGGAGGGAGAGAATGAAGGAGGTAGGGAAGGAATGAAGGAGAGAAGTAAGGAAGGAGGGAAGAGGAAGGGTTGGAGGGAGGGAGGAATTGAAGGAGGGAGGGAGGGAGGGAGGGAGAGAGGGAAGCAGGGAGAGAGGGAGGGAGAGAGGGAGGGAAGGAGGGTGTGGATAGGACGAATTAAGGGTGAGGTTCTTGTACAACTACCTATTGAGGTGAGGAAAGATAAGAGAGAGAGAGAGAGAGAGAGAGAGAGAGAGAGAGAGAGAGAGAGAGAGAGAGAGAGAGAGAGAGAGAGAGAGAGAGAGAGAGAGAGAGAGAGAGAGAGAGAGAGAGAGAGAGAGAGAGAGACAAACAGATAGATAGATAAATAAAGAGAGATAACATCAACTTTTTTTCTCTTCCAGGATGACAAAGACCAGACAGGAAATTAGTCCAACAAGGAAAGAATGAAAGGGACCGATAGGAAAAAAAGAAAATAAAAAACAAAGTAATAGAAGGGAAATGAAGGAACTACAGATCAAAATTGATGCATATATAAATTTCAATAAAAAAAGGGGAAAAAAAGGGAAATAGAAAAAAAAAACTAAGAAACACAAACAGAGGAATAATGAAAACAAAGTCACATTGGAGAAACTAAGGAAAGATGAGAGAGAGGAAACAAGGGAGAAGAGAAAAATGGAAAGAGGAACACAAAGGGGGAGATGAAGGAAAGGAGGAAGAGAGGGTAAGACGATAACGAAGGAAAATACAAATACCAAAAGAGAGAGGAAGAAGAAGCTACTGATAAAGGATGGAAGAAGAAGAAGGGGAAAAACGAAAGAGACAGACAGATAGATAGATAGAAACAGAGAGAGAGAGGAAGAAAGAGAGAGAAAGAAAGAAAGAGAGAAAGATAGAGAGAGAGAAAGAGGGGAAGGGAGTGTAAGGAAAGAGGTTCGTAATGAATGAGTAAAAGATTTGTACCTGCAAAGGGGATGAATTATTCTGTGAGGGGAAGGGGCAAAGGATGAGGAATAAAGAGGAGGAGGAGGAGGAGGAGGAGGAGGAGGAGGAGGAGGAGGAGGAGGAGGAGGAGGAGGAGGAGGAGGAGGAGGAGGAGAGGAGGGGAAATTGAGGAAGGGAGGGAAAGAGGAGAGATATTTCTGGGGAGGGAAAAAATCACGAACAAAGTGACTCCATGAAGTAATAATGAAATTTTAAAACTGATTCACCGGGAGGAACGTGGGAGATCAGAGAGAGAGAGAGAGAGAGAGAGAGAGAGAGAGAGAGAGAGAGAGAGAGAGAGAGAGAGAGAGAGAGAGAGAGAGAGAGAGAGAGAAGAGAGAGAGACGAGGGGGAAACATTTCATAAGAGCATACAAAAGAAGGGAGGCAGTGGGAGTTAGGTAGGAAAGAGGAAGAGAGGGAGGGAAGGAGGGAAGGAGGGAGGGAAGGAGGTAGAGAGGGAGGGACTAAAGGAGACTGCTATGTAAGAAGGCTTTTGTGACCAGGTAAACACAGGTAAAGTCCTTCCCTTTCCCTCGTCTCACTCACTCACCCACCACCACCACCATCACCACCACCACCACCACCCACCACCACCACCACCACCACCACCACCACCACCACCACCACCGCCACGTCGATTACCCATTGCTAGCGGATGGTGAGACGGGTTACCAGTGTGTATGAAAGAGGAGGAGAGGCCAGGTTGGGTCCACACGTGCATTATCGAAGGAATCGCTACCACCACCACAGAGGGTCCTCCACCTACACGAGAGGAGGACAAGGACGAGGAGGAGGAAGAGGAGGAGGAAGAGGAAGAGGAGGAAGTGAAGGATTAGGAGGAGGAGAAGGAAGGGGAAGAGCTCTCTGGCTTGAGCTGTATTGGGTTAGATACGAGGAATGCTGACGAGAGAGAGAGAGAGAGAGAGAGAGAGAGAGAGAGAGAGGAGAGAGAGAGAGAGAGAGAGAGAGAGAGAGAGAGAGAGAGAAATGAAAACAAAAGAAAGAGCTACACAAACAGATATAAAGAGACACGCAGACAGTAGGACACCGACACAAAAATAAAAAATAAAAAAGATGAAAAGAAAAACATAAAAAGAAAACCCCCAAAAGATTAAGACAAAAGAGGAAAAGCAGAATTTGAAAGTTAAAATCTGAGATGGTTACAGAGAAAAAGAGAAAATATGCGTGTGTATATTCCTCATACCAGAAGCCTTTTAAGCCTTTTTGTAGTTCACCCTCAACGCAAACACACACACACACACACACACACACACACACACACACACACACACACACACACACACACACACACACATAATACCCACCCACACACACACACAACCAAACAAGGGTCTGGCTTACCTGTGGCTGCTGGTAGTGTAGGTGAGCTTCTGTGGTGACGGTGGTGACCTCTCCCGCCAGCTTCTCCTGCAACACAAGTCAACTCTTAGTCCCTCCTCGCCTCGCAAGCCAAACAACACGTAACAAAGACACAACCTAACCTACTAAAGCCACCCCCTAAAACACAGATCCTACAATGCCCGTTTTCTTTCCGCTGAAAACATCACACTAATTTGTCGGGAGATGAAAAGAAAATATAAAGAAAGTACCACTAATGATGATAATAATAAGAGTAATGATAGTAATAATGACACTACTACTACTACTTATAATAGAAATGTTGCTGCAATCTGTTTGTTGTTCGCTTTTTCTTTCCCTTTTTTTTTTATTATTATCATATTGTTGACCTGAAAAAAGAGAGAAATTAGTTACGTAACATATAAGTAGAAAAAAATATATATATAAAAAAATTTCAGTTTCCATTAATGTATTACGTTTCTTTTTTTTCTTGCTCTTTTCACTTATGTTTTTTAATTTAATTTTCTTTATTTTTTTTCCCTCCTCCTCCTCCTCCTCCTCCTCTTCTTTTTCCATTAATAACATGTGTATTTAAAACTGTTATTCTTCTCACAGCTTCCTTCCTTCCTTCATTCCTTCTTTCTTTCTTTCTTTCTTTCCTGAAACTCGTCGCCACAGGTAGTAGATGTCCCTGAAGTCCTCCATCTGCTTTCCCAAGGGTGTGCGTGGCGTGAAGGGGGGGGGAGGGGGGGGTCCTTGGTTAGGCCTCCTCGTGTGTGTGTGTGTGTGTGTGTGTGTGTGTGTGTGTGTGTGTGTGTGTGTGTGTGTGTGTGTGTGTGTGTGTGTGTGTGTAGCTTTTCATTCACTAACAAAAAGTCACTACAGTAATCATGTGTATGTATGTATGTATGTATGTATGTATGTATGTATGTAGTATAATTTTTCAACGTTTTTATTAACAGTATAACAAAAAAAGAACAATATTTGCCTCAAGAGTCTTATAACAGCTGACAAATAAAGGAAAAATACACAAACTACTTATTATTTTTTCTTTCATCAAATCAGCAGTTAAAAAAATAAAAAATAAAAAGAGGTTATTGTTCTTATAATAATCTGAGACTCTTTTCTGTTGCTTTATAAGAGAGAGGGAGAAAGGCAGAGCAACGGAGAGGCAGAGAAGGTAAACAGAAGGATGGAATCAAACGGAGAGGAAATAAAGGTTAAGAGGAGAAAGGCGCCGCTAGGTTCTCATTAAGCATCTCAGAGGTACACACACACACACACACACACATACACACACACACACACACACACACACACACACACACACACACACACACATGTAGAGGTCGAGGTGCAAACACACACACACACACACACACACACACACACACACACACACACACACACATGTATATATACAAAACACATTACATTTTAATTTACAACTACAAAGTAAAAATATATAGTAATAAAAATCTTTGTTAGTTAGAAAATAATTGTTTAAATGAAAAAAACTTAAGGTTCTTATGAAAGGAATATCAAACATTGCTTTATTGAAACAGAACTAATGTAATTTGATGACATAAAACAACACTTCTTTTTATTTTTTTCTGGTGTATCTGTTTCAAAGTGAACATCACATTATTCTGTTTCACTTCTCACTTCACACTTCACTATCATGTTTTGTTAAGTAGCGGGACACGAACGTCACAACATCACTTCGCTTCACACACACACAACACACAAAACAAAAAAAACATCTTCTTAGGTCGCCGTCACCAACATCAATCAAATCTGTTAACATCACTTCAATCTACGTGGCATCAACAACACTTTAATTCACGCAACACAACACAAGACACTTCCAATGGGCAACACTTAACACCCACATCAATAATACACATCACTATCACTAAAAAAAACAGGAGAGACAAAGAAATAACTTATACATCAATAAATAAAATAAAAAAAAACAGCACACTTACACCTATATTTCAAAGGTGACAAAGAAACACAAATAAGATAAGGTCACTTTTCACTGTAGGGAATACACTCCACTTTTAAGACACAAATATGACGGAGAAAAAACGAGACATTTTCACTTGTGTTTGGTCTCCAGGGTGACGACTAGCACTGAATAACTAACAGGAGGAGGAGGAATAAAGAGGAAGAGGAGGAGGAGGGGAGGAGGAGGAGGAGGAGGAGGAGGAGGAGGAGGAGGAGGAGGAGGGAGGAGAGGAACAGTATCAACACTAGCAGCATGAAGAGAACGAGGAGGTGAAGTAGTAGTAGAAGGACGAGGAAGAGAAGAACGAGTTGGGTGAAGAGGAAGAGGACTAAGCTGAAGAGGACAAGTAGTAGGATGAGGTGGAAGTGAACTCTGCAACACTTCACCGCTGCGTGTCACTTCTCAATGTGAAATACTTGAGTCCTAATGCTGAATGACTCTTCTAATTAAAAGTGCGTGGAGGCAAGAAAAAATAAATTATAATGTTTCTCTTTTTCAGACTTTCCACTCTTCGTCATTTTTCCTTTTATGTACATTTTTTTTTTGTATTTACTTATATTTTCTGACTTCTTTCTTGCTTTTGTTTTTTTCAATCTTTATTTTTTTGTTGATGTTTCAGTATCTATTTTTTTTCTTTGTATTTAGTTATCACTCAAGTCTATTTTATTTCTCAGATGAAAGTTTTAAGTACAGGATAAGCAATGGTGTCATATTTCAATTACAACTATTCAAATAGTCAATCCACCTTCATCACATCATGCAATCCACCTTCCTTGACGTCATTCACACCCACTTTCTGACGTCATTCACTTATTCATTCCATCCCTCATCTCATTCACTCCACCCACCAGCCATCATCCACTTCACCTTTCTGACGACAAGCTAGATTCATGCTAATCGCTTATTTCCTCCTAAAAAATAAACAGACATTCACTGCAGACAAAGTGTATAATAATATAAAAAAAAATCCCGGTTCCAATTGACCTAACACGACCTGACCCGACCCGACCTGATCTGACCTGACCTTCCAAACAATCATCGGGTCAACATAACGCAGCTGATCCCTTTGTTTATTACGAACACGTCCAGAAAATTGTACTGAAATGGATTTTGGTCTGATATTGTTATCTTTCGGATTTGTGCGCCTCTCTCTCTCTCTCTCTCTCTCTCTCTCTCTCTCTCTCTCTCTCTCTCTCTCTCTCTCTCTCTCTCTCTCTCTCTCTCTCTCTCTCTCTCTCTCTCTCTCTCTCTCTCACTGCCTGATATTTTCTCATTTCTCGTCTACTTTTACCGCGGCGATAAAAGTGTTTGCAAAAGGGATTTCACTTTGATCTTCCACAAAACAAATAAATTGGATGACAACGATTATTAATCAACTTATTCATCATGACATGTTATTTTTCAACACCGATAGATTTTTAAAAATTTCATATCTCTCTTTTGAAAGCGTACATTTTTCATTAGCTCTCTTTCTGTCTAATGTGGAGAGGTGTCATTATCCTCGCTCAGTGGCTCGGCATACTAGCAGGTAATCCTCACTCCGGGGCACGTCAACAGAGCTACATTTACAACACTAGATTACATCACAATCATGTATATTGCAATAGCATATCAACATTCACCCGTCCCTTCCGTTTATTCAATTTTTTTATATGTACTCCCACACAGGATATGAAAGGCGAAACAAATATTGGGTCAAACTATATTATATTGAGTAAGTTTTAATATGTTGTACTCGATTCATTGTTGTGTTGTTGTTGTTGTTGTTGTTATTGTACGTGTTATTCTCACTACGGTGTAAACAATGGTAATTATGCTCAAGGTAAGACACATCTGCATAATAATAAACATCATCGCCTTGGTAATGTCAACACCAGGTGGGTAGATTGTTCTCTCTCTCTCTCTCTCTCTCTCTCTCTCTCTCTCTCTCTCTCTCTCTCTCTCTCTCTCTCTCTCTCTCTCTCTCTCTCTCTCTCTCTCTCTCTCTCTCTTGTTCTCTCTTTTAGTGTGACCTTTCCATGGTAACCAATTAAGACTCAATCTCCTCTTATGGACTCCTCTCTCTCTCTCTCTCTCTCTCTCTCTCTCTCTCTCTCTCTCTCTCTCTCTCTCTCTCTCTCTCTCTCTCTCTCTCTCTCTCTCTCTCTCTCTCTCTCTCTCAAACATTAATAGACCAACGAATGTATTATGGAGAAGGTGAAATGACTGACCGATCGCAGTTCCACCAAGTCTTCATAATATTGACTACTCCTAACGCCCCCCCCTTTAATCCCCCTCTTCCCTCACCACGCCCCCCATGTCTCCCCCACCACTCCCCTAACTACGTCTCCACTGCCCCCTACCTCTCCCCCCACCACGCCCACCCCTTCATAAAGTTGACACTGGCTACCATTACATATTGGCTCTACGCCCCTTACATCATCAGAAAAGTGGGTCGGATCTGGCAAGGGGCGAGGAGGAAGCTCTTTCTCTCTTTCCCTCTCTCTCTCTCGCTTTCTCTTTTTTTTTCTCTCTCTCTTTTATTTAAACATTAAGAACAATAAACGCTTAAAGTTACATTCTTTAGGCGCAGCTATTCTAAAAGCTTTCTCTCTCTCTTTCTCTCTCTCTCTCTCTCTCTCTCTCTCTCTCTCTCTCTCTCTCTCTCTCTCTCTCTCTCTCTCTCTCTCTCTCTCTCTCTCTCTCTCTCTCTCTCTCTCGTAATGACTTGGCAAACACTTCTCGATAACAAGTAAGTGAAGAGATATTACCTGAGAAGTCTTATGAAGGGAAGATGAGGGAAGGAGGGAAGTAACCTAACAAGAGAGGGAAGGGAGATGAGGATGCTGGGAGAGGATGTGAGGCTGGGAGAGGGTGTGTGAGGGTGTGTGAGGGTGTGTGTGGGTGTGTGAGTAAGGGTGTGAGGGTGTGCGAGGGTGTGAGGTGAAAGGTGGTGAGGTGGGAGGTGAACGGAAACTCTTGAAGGAGGAAGATGAAGGACAAATGGGAAGATGACGAAGAAGAAGAGAGGGGAGAGGAGAGGAAGTAAGGGAGTGAGAGAAGAAGTGAGAGATAAAGAGAAAGAGGACAATAAACGTACATGGGAAGGAAGATATAAAAAAACAAAAACAAAAAACAAGAACAGAGAAACAACACCATAATGAAAGAAAAGGAAAAAAAAGACAAAAGAATAAAGAGAAAAATAGAGAGCAAGCAAGTAGGAGAAAAACAATAGAAAAGCAGTAAGAAGCAGAAACGAGGTAAATAGAAAGAATATACGACCAGAAGTCTGAAATAACAACTCCTCTTCCTCCTCCTCCTCCTCCTCCTCCTCCTCCTCCTCCTCCTCCTCCTCCTCCTCCTCCTCCTCCTCCTCCTCCTCCTTAATGATTCAGAGATGAACGTTTAGCCTCATCTTGACACCTCATAACTTTTGCAAAATCTTTGTCCTCTGACGGGAGAGAAGACGAAGGGGAAAAAGAGAAGGGGAAAAGAGGAGGAAAAAGGAGACAAGTGAACGAAAAAAGTAATAAGGATAAAATTAATAGGTAGGAAAAGGAATATAATGACTCGGAAAATATCTAAGAAGTAATTGATAAAAGAGAGTAAGAGACTTTGATAAAATGAGGGTAAGAGAGAAAAAGGGAGAGAAGGTAAGGGAAGAGAATGAGGGAAAAGTGAAAGGCCGTGGAGGTAAGGAAAGAAGATGGATTGGAAAGTGAGGGGAGAGGGAGAGGGAGAGGGGAGGGTTGAGGAGATATGAGGAAGGAAATGAGAGAGGACGGGAAACAGGGAAGAATGAAGGGGAAGGAAGAGGGGAGAGGAGAAGAGGGGAAGGGAAGGGAAGGGAAGGGAAAAGAATGATGACAAGAGAAAGTGAAAGACGTTCCTTCGATGTCATCTCTCTCTCTCTCTCTCTCTCTCTCTCTCTCTCTCTCTCTCTCTCTCTCTCTCTCTCTCTCTCTCTCTCTCTCTCTCTCTCTGATTGAACAGCCAAACACGTCCTAATCCTACAAATACACGTCTCCATTTCCTCCAAACACAGACACACACACACACACACACACACACACACACACACACACACACACACACACACACACACACACACACACACAACACACACACACACACCATCCATTTGTACACGTGCTAGGTCTCACACCCACTCTACGTCCAAACACTAACACACACACACACACACACACACACACACACACACACACACACACACACACACACACACACACACACACACTACCTCACAAGAGCACTCCATAACTCTCAGCACACACCACAAACACACACACACCTCACAGATTCCTTCGCCAGAAAGATGTCTCCACACTTTTCAAACATTCCTCTTCTTCCTCTTCCTCCTCCTCCTCCTCCTCCTCCTCCTCCTCCTCCTCCTCCTCCTCCTCCTCCTCCTCCTCCTCTTCCCTTCCTCCTCCTCCTCCTCCTCCTCCTCCTCCTCCTCCTCCTCCTCCTCTTTTCTCCTTCCGTCAGTCGTATTACTATTCCTTAAAACAAGTTAGCTCATCGGAATACACACACACACACACACACACACACACACACACACACACACACACACACACACACACTTCACCCTTGCAATTTGGGTTTTCTTTATAATTTTTTCCACTCTCTTTCTCCCTTTTTCTTATCTCCTTTTCTCTCGTTTACTCTTCATCTATCCTCAACTATCTCTATTCCTTTCTTTCCTTTAACTTTTCACTCTCTCTCTCTCTCTCTCTCTCTCTCTCTCTCTCTCTCTCTCTCTCTCTCTCTCTCTCTCTCTCTCTCTCTCTCTCTCTCTCTCTCTCTCTCTCTCCTTCATTGTTTTATGTTTTCTTTACTGGTTCCTACGACCCTTCTCCTATCTCTCCCTTCCTTCACGCTTCCTTCTATTCATTCCTTTCAATAGTTTTCCCTCTCCTGCAGCAGATTCCACGTCCTCTCTCTCTCTCTCTCTCTCTCTCTCTCTCTCTCCTCTCTCTCTCTCTCTCTCTCTCTCTCTCTCTCTCTCTCTCTCTCTCTCTCTCTCTTGTGTGTGTGTCCTTGTTTCCTGTTTCCAATTCCTTCATTCATTTCCAGCTCCCTTAGTTTCTTCCTCACATTTCATCTCTTTCCTTCCTTCCTTGCAGTGAGACACACACACACACACACACACACACACACACACACACACACACACACACACACACACACACACATCACACAACCCCATCCATCTCCCAGTGTCTCTCTCTCTCTCTCTCTCTCTCTCTCTCTCTCTCTCTCTCTCTCTCTCTCTCTCTCTCTCTCTCTCTCTCTCTCTCTCTCTCTCTCTCTCTCTCTCTCTCTCTCTCTCACCAGGTCACTTTCGTCCCTCTTAATTAGCCGAGACTCGCCCCAATGACTAGAAACCAAAACCGGGACCGAAGCCGAAAAGGATAAGAGGACGGCGCCGAAGCCTCCATCAACCTACCTCGCGTGTGTTTGTGTGTTTGTATCGGGGTAACAAATCAAGGGAAGCGACAGTGTTAATTCACGAAGGTGGAGTAGGAGAGGACGTGTTGTTTTTGTGCATTGAGGATGAATTTCAAAGCTGCTGACACGTCTAGGTTCATGTTATTTTTTTTTTTTTAAGTTTTATTTTATCTTTTTGTATTACTTCAAAGCTGACTGACAGAAGGGGAAGGAAGGAAGGAATGAAAGAAGGAAGGGGAGAGTTTGAGTTAGAGAAAGAGAAAGAGAGAGAGAGAGAGAAAAAAAGTTTGTGTTTGTATGAGGAGTGATGGCAGGATTGGATATCAAGAGAGAGAGAGAGAGAGAGAGAGAGAGAGAGAGAGAGAGAGAGAGAGAGAGAGAGAGAGAGAGAGAGAGAGAGAGAGAGAGAGAGAGAGAGAGAGAGAGAGAGAGAGAGACATACAGACAGACAGACAGACAGACAGAGCTCTTAGGCATGTGAGGGGAAGAGAAAGAGAGGAATAGAGGGAGAGGGATGGAAAGAAAGTGAATGGAAATAAATATGATACAGCTCTTTGTTACACCATCAGTGAAATAGGAGAGAGGAACACACAACGCATCAATGGAAGAGGGAGCAACAGATATTAATTGATAACCCGAAATAGAGGAAAGTGATATACCTGGTAATCAATAGGTTGAATTCCAAATAAATATCAATAAAGAAAGTCAATGAGAAAAGGACGGAAGACAATATAGATAATTAGGATTGAGCAATGTATGTAATAAAGTTAAATTAGTGAGTGTACTTATAAAAATGAATAGATGAATGAATAAACTTGATAGATGAAATAAAAATTGAAACAAACAGAATTCTACAATAAAAAAAGTCAAGAATGTAGAAAAGAAACAGATTATTTTTTTTCAAAGAGACGCAATAGAAAAAAAAATCACACAAATAAAGAGAAAGTGAGATACAAAGACAAACAGAAACTTT